>CM046368.1:14361703-14524203 GCA_025413025.1 Ficus hispida | reverse complement strand
GAGTAGAAACTCTCCAATTTATAATCTAAGGCTCTGTTTTTATTTTGTAAAAGAATGTTTTTAAACAAATTTAAATGAGAAAGTCTTTTTTTTTTTAGAATAATATAATGTTTGGATGTGTGAATTTTTTTTTTTAAAATGAAAAATTATTTAGAATAGTGTATTGTGAGAAAATTTTAAAAAAATTACCTTTTTTTTTTCCTTCCAAAACTGTATTGTACAAAATAAGTTTGAAAATAAGATAGTTTTCTTTTTTAAAATGAGAAAATAGTAGAAAAAATTGAGACACGTTTTTGCAAAAATTTTCTAATTTCAGAAATCGGATATGTTATCCAAACATAGGGTAAGAGTGTTTTTAATAATTTTTTATAAAATTTCATAAATCATATAACATAAAAAAATATTATTTAATACACAATTTTAAAAAAAATCCCTTATTCGCATTATAATATATTTTTTAGTATAGATTTAGAGACACTAACTCTAATACTAACTTTTAAGTCTCATCCCACTGGATGGTTAGTTATTTTATTATTAATAAACATAATATTCTTTTAATTTTGATTGATATGATAATCTTGTAAAATTTATGATATATAGTTCATATATCGTATAAGTTGATAATTAAATGTTGGAATTAAAATTGATATTTTGAAGTATTATTCTATTTCTTAATGTTAAACTTGGTCAAAATAATCTTAGCATATAAATAATATATATAAGGATTTTTTTTTTCTTGAAATCTTATAATAATATTCTTATCTAGATAATCAGTCCATAGAGACGGTACCCAAAAAAAAAAAAAAAATCAGTCCACAGAGAATAGATTACTCAAATTAAAGAAAAGTGATAATTTAATTAAAATTGATTATCATGTGTGCTTAAATTGTATCATATCGAAATTTTTTTTTTCACGGTTTGTGACAATTTTCTTTCTTCAACTCTTCAAGGCATTGTTTCTCCAAGGATATCACAGACTCTCTCTCTCTCTATCTTTCTCTCTCGTTTCTTTTGCAACTTCTGTTTGTCGGAACCACGTGCATTTCCTTATCTCTCAGCCGATACTTGACACTTGTACTTGTGATGTTTTAAAAACATGTGCGTGTGCAATAATTAATCCAAAGAAATAACAATCATAATAATTGCTGCAAGGCGACAACAATGAAATAAAGAAAACCAAATATAGGGTAAATTTAATAGTTTTTGTCAATTATTTAAAACTTTCTTTCTTTTCTTTTCTATAACAAATCTTTTAATCACTCTCTCTCTCTCTACCTAAAAAAATGAGCTCTACTAGTTAGAATATGGCCCATTAATTAGTCTTGATGGTAAGGCTTTACATAATGTATTGTGATTCAATTCTTGATAAGACATTGTTCTTGTGATGCAAATTAGGGAATCTTTCTCACTTTTTTTTTTTGGGATTTTCACAATTTTAAATATTGTAGGGAAAACGTTTGCTATGAGTAGTTTATTATGTGTTTAATTAAGTTTTTCCGAATAAATAATACAAAAACGGCATTAATCTTATATATGGATATGTATATTATTAAAATTAATTTGAAGGGAACAACTTCTAAAAGGAAGAAAAAGCTAAGTGCTTTGCTTTTTGGTTCAATGTTTGTTGGATTGTACTGTCGAAACATTCTTGACATATATGAGTTCCAATCAATGTATCAAGTAAACTTTGTCCTTAACGATAGTTTAAAATTAATTTGAGAGATATGACATCACTTAAGTTTACATCATTGGTTGATTTTACAATAGTACTTCGATCTTAAAGCTCTATAGTAGAATCATCATCCTTTTTGGCTGAAATATACCTATGAATGACATACAAAAAAAGTTTTAGGTTGTTTGGTGTTCGAGTTGAGTTTGAGATGAGATAGAATTTTTAAGTTGAGGTTAGTTGATTTTTTAAAAACTAGTTATAATTTTGTTGACTTTTTTAGAAGAAGACAAAAAACCAGTCATAAAGTACAATTGAGTTTAAACTCAACTGTAATTTCAAACGTAAGCTTAATATAGGAAAAATAATTGATTCCATCTTTAATCACATTAACAATAATTCCTGTCTCCATCATTTATTTTTTTTTAAATGTTAAAAATGACATTTTTTCCCTATGGAACTTGAAGCACTAAAGAGTGAATACTCTACAAGTACTAAGTCCATATGATAAGATGCATGCCAGCTATATAGGAACTAGATGGTTTTGACAACAAAACTAGGGTTTCACATTCTCAACAATATATTCATGATTAAGACCATTTTTTCAACGAACCTATTCCCTTTTATTGTGAAGTTTTCGTTCATTCTCAAGGGGGGAAAAAAAGGTGTGTAATAGAATGGGTTGGTTCTTTGAAAAAAATTAGGTTAAAATATTGTTCGTTGGATTAAAGAAGGCTGACGTGTACTTCACGACAAGGGCATGACACGATTGAATTTTTGATTCAGACCAATGTGCTCCTTTTTATTTCACTTTGGATGGTGTTTGCTTGTGCTCCACCATCCAAACCTACTAATCAAAATTTTCACTGACTTTTGCATAAGTGTCCCCTAAATGGGACGGTCTACACTAATTAGTGTATAGTTAGTGGATTCTTTTTATAAAAAGAAAAACAGAAAGAAAGAAAGAAAAGAAAGGAAAAGGAAAATTGTAGAAATGTGATCAAATTGGCTTCTCTCAATGTCTCAAAGATAGACACGTTGGTCCAATTCTAGGTGAAGATATGCCTAGACTTGGAAATGGCACAAGGAGAAAAAGGGAAATGTGCATGTATGTATTATCTACCTACATAAACATGCATGCATACATACATACATATACATATACATATATATATATATATGTTTTTGTCTTAGATGAGAAGATTATTAAATATTAAATTAAGATGGGACTCGTAATAATTGATTCAAAGTTGTCCATCGGTATTGCAACTTTAGCATTGGAATGTAGTATGCAAGTTGATAACAATTTTTTAATTAATTAATTAAGACTTTTTAACCATGACACGTGAATCCATGTGAAGAGGGTCCTTCTTGTTGCTATGCCCTCTAGGACACTTTAATTGTTGGTAAGAACGTCCTTTAAAAAAGGTTTTAAAATTACTATTAAATATCAAAGTTTCCCCTCTTAACTTTAATTAACTTTACAAATCATGGCTGTCACTCGCAGAAAATTTTGACCGAGAGTTTCACTGCTACTTTAATTCATCAGTGGATTAGCCTGTGGGTTGATCTTGCAATATTTTGGAGATATATATACATGTATGTATGTATGTATGTATGTATGCATGCATGTATGTACAGATACATATTGTTAGTTTTATGATAATTTATAAAATTTATGTTCAGTAGTGAAGATCTTGATCGTGTAATATTACTTATTAAAATCCTAATTATTTGAAAAATTTATAAGACATCACTAATAAAAGAAGGTCAGTTCAAACTTCATGTCATCCGCCCTGGAAGGTGTAGAGGAAGACTTTCCCGAGAATTTAATATTGTTTTATATGAAAACATGTGAATAATGATTGGGATGTCAAATGACCAGTGTCGTTTAATGATCGAAAGACACACACATACATATATATATATGTATGTATATATGCACCAGTTGCTTTATAAATCTTCTTCTTCAGCATTAGAAAACAAAAGATGTGAAGTGAGGTTACATATAAAATTATAACAAAGTGTGAAAATCGTGCATATATTATATAACTAGCTAATGAAAGACGTTATACATAATGTATGCAAAGTTTCGGATGAAGAGGACAAAATTTTTGGGGACAAGAAAAAGGAATCAGTGCAGTTCTTGAATTGAATTCTGTGCTCTTTAATAAAAGAAATATATATACTCTCAGATTTTGAATTAAGTTCTTTTTTAAATTCCTATTCTCTTACGTACCTGTTGAATTAGTAATTTTCAGGACATTGTCAAGAGTAATTAATAATAACAGTCTCTCCCTTATCAAAATTACTTCGGTACAAAATTGACAATCATCACTTCGAATTCTATTCATTAAATATTTTGTCAAGAATCAAGAAATTTTTAGAAACTGGATTTGAGTTAGTGTGTGTGCGTGTATATATATATATCAGAAATACAAATTGTAAATATAGTAACATAGACATATAAGACACAAGCAGATACAGAAGCCTAAGAAATTAAGGTCTTTCAATACTTGCTCAACCGTTTGTCAATTATTATTCTTTCATAATTCTAATTTTGTATAAAATTGAGCCCTTGGCCCACAAAAAAAAAAAAAAAAAAAAAAAAGTAGAGAAATCAAATTTCCGCTCGAAGCCTGTCACAAATATCCAAATTACAAACAACATCAAGTCAATTTAACCTTTATTTATATGTGTATATTTTTTTAATTAAAAAATGAGAATAAAAAAGCTGATATCTTTTCACAACTTCCATATATACATATATAATTAAAATATATATTGGTTTATATATATATATATATATATCTATCTTTGAGATGATGAAAAGTGAAAGCAGTTTGTATCGCCATATTGAATATTAAAATAGATCATGTCCTTTCCCTTTTTTTAACGAAATATTGAATGAGCTACGAGACCAAGTTAATTAATAATAAAAAAGAAATATTGTGTGTTACTCCTTTATAACTAGTTAAATTCCTATATATGTATACTTATGAGCATGGACTCTAACAGTTATCAACTAAAAAGTAGTAAACCACTTCATAGCCTATACAAATCTTCCAATCAAAATGGGATAGAGAAGGGAAAAGAAGTGACTTTAAACTCATTATCTATAAACCAGTATGTTACAAAAGCTGGATTAATTAAAATTACTTTTTACTTTAAAGGGCCTCATTTGAGATTGGAAGCAAACACAAGCAGCAATTATAAATTAACTAATTCTCATTTCCAAATTATATAGATACACAGAAACAGTAAATATATACAATATATATATATATATATATGATATATTTGGTCATAGAGCCTATATATTCTCGTTTGAGGCTTCTTTATGAGGGACTGAAGTTCTGGTTGTTTCTGCTTATCAATCCGGACAAATTAATTAAATAGTCTGTGTATATGGTTGTTCTGGTGTGTGCGTGTGCATATACATTAAGACGAATATGACCAAGATATATATAATATATATTTCTTTGTATATTTTAAAGAGCGATATTAAAAAGAAACAGTTGAACTCCATATATTATAATAAAATGTAGATCAAATGATATGAGATTTATAAATAGGACTCATTATTAATTGTGATGTTTAATATTATTAATGTCCTAAAGCATTTTTCATATTTAAATAAACTATATACAAGGAATGAAAAGTAAAATACCATATTTGGACACAAAGATAATCAGCCACCCTAGTTAGGATGTTCTTAATCACTTTAATGCTAGTTGTTCCTTCATTTCATTTGATAAATAATAATAATAATAATAATTAGTAGTAGTAGTAGTAGTAAATTTTTTTATGCAATTTAAATCTCCTTTATCTTTTCATAGGCCTACTGACCAAAACGTGAATCAATGAATTACTTTATAATTTCAATCTCTTTAATCTTTTCATAGGCCTACTGACCAAAATGTGAATGAGTGAATTACTTTATAATTTTGGTGCCTGTTCATCTCAGAAACTAATTGTGTTTGACTGAGTTAATTAACCAATTAATTATCCTTGTATTGATTATTAAAGAAATATTTCTCACAGAAAAATAAAGTCAACTTGCCGACAAGGATTGGCTGCTACACGAATATTTTAGATAGAAATTTGATACTCAGAATCTCTGTGACTAATGTGTAAACCGTTTAAATACTAAATATTAATGTGTTTAAACTCATTGAGTTTTTCCTTTAAATTATGTAAGAGCTTCGATTGCTTGATGTATTTTTATTTTTGAATTAGTATATATCGTTTAAAACCTTTAAAACGTTATTAATATTGTGTTATCTCACAATTTTTTTTCCTAATTTAGATGTATGTAAGAGCTAGCTTTGATTTACTTGGTGTTAATGTCCACCACTATTCCAATTTGTAGTCCAGCAAGATTTTGGCTAAAAGGTTTTTCATGAGGGATATTTAGAGAGTTACTAACAAGTTCACACTTTTGTTGATGAGATCAACCATTCTGGTTACTTTTCTAGATCTGTGCGAAATGGTGTTGCAATGCAGTTTCCTTTTGAATAGTGGCAGTGATATCAATTATAATGTTAACCTTAAGGTTCGACGGTTGGAGATGAAATTTTTAAACTGGAGTTTGTTGACTTTTCAAAAACTGGTTATAATTTTTATTGACTTTTAAAAAAAGACAAAAACTGATATGAAAAAAATACCAGTTTAGTTAGAGTTAAGTCGAAATGCCAAATGAATCATAAAACTAATTCACATGACAGATAGTTGTTATTTTTTATTAATAGATATACCCAGTTGATATAGCAATCCTTTAAGTGTCTACAAATATATAAATTACAACTCATATATCATATAAGTTAGTGTTCAAAAATTGATATTAAAATTAATGTCCTTAGTATTTTTCATCAAACAAATATATGTTTGACAAGCAAATAATGAAATAGATGTTTAGTACAAGAGACTATTTGCCAACAAGAAAATTAATATTCTCAAATACTGATATCATGTATATCATAAAATTGTTTGGGACTTTATTGATGTTAAATCCCACTATTAATCTAAGGTAGATTCCATCAATAGATATATGTATCAATTCATTTTTTATTAACGGGTAATGCTCAACACCATCGATATTCTTTAATATTATTTATCAATAAATTATCTTTCTTTTTTTTGCGGGAATTGTCTTCATATTTTTTTCGGTCGAAAAAAATTATATACATATCAATAGTGTATCTAAATCGTCATTTTTATATATATTCAAAGAAAAGAAAATTGTATAAAATGTTACCTATTTTTGAATGCGTGCGTGTTTATGTAAGTTGTGTAGGTCCTTATGCAAAAGGGAAGGAATATACTACTAATATGTGTGTGTGCGTGAATACGTGTTTTTATATATAAAATATGTATCTTAAAGTGGATTCATTTGTTTTTTTCCGGCCAGTAAAATCATTGAATATGTATACATGAATTCAATGATTTTTATGGAAACAAAACATAATCATATTTTTCCAAAAAAAAAAAAAAAAACTATCAGAATCGAGTTTAGTCACATTTTAAATTTCCCAATATAATATAGATTACATAAAGCAATCGAATACAAATATATAAATATATATATTATATTATTCGTACCATTATTTTTCTCGTTTTAATATTGTTGCAGTGAATCAGGATTTCATGTCTAATTTTGATGATTTAAATAGGCGTCAAACTGAGCCCATCATGTTAAATCATTGACTAAATTAATTCAGATGTTAATGCACAAAAAAAAATTCAGTTAAATAGTTTGTATGCTTTTCAAATGAAGTGGTATAATGTAATTAGTTGGATATAAATTAGAACATCAGAAATTAAACTGAGTCCTATCGCAATGCATTACTCTCCACTTGAGTAATTAAGAAAGTTAACAATATAAGAGAAACAAACTCTCAAAAATACCATATTTGATGAAGTCAAATAGAATTGCCCTCTTTTCTCCTCAATTATGTTACTTGTTTGTAGAGTAAAATTGGTCACTGCTGTGTTAAGAAAATGTGACGTGTGTCTACTATTAATTGGATTTTAATTAATTGATTTATATTTTACATAATAGCTTCTCAAGACTCAAAAGGCCAGATTTCAGTTCCTCAGATTTTATTGGATTTGCTTCAATATAGTTGCAAATGTTTACGTGTCATTTTGACCAAAACACTCTTACCATAGCTTATCATTTCCTTTACATAATAACCCAAAAAAAAAAAAAAAATTTGGGTATCTTCACTCTAGGCACTCATTCTGGAAAAACAACAGAAGTAACAATAATAATTTAATAAAATAATAATAGTTTAATGGTATTAGTCTTCTTTGTCGAATAAACTAATCCAGAATTAAAGTACTTAAAACAGAAAATTAAAAAAATAAAAAAAAAAGATACTAACATATGCAAAGTTGTAATTTTTTTAATGCAAAGTTGAATTAACTCAGTTGTTAAAACCTAAAACCTTTTTGAAAAATATCATTTCATTTCTCTCAACCTACCATGTGTGTGTGTCTATTTATATATATATATATATATATATATATCCCAAGTCTAATCCATCATATCATATAAGAAATTACCTACCTCACATCTATCAAATAATAAATGAAAAGTTCCCCACCAAGAAAATTTGGAAAAGCAAAACGTTAATAGAAGTAACACTAAATATTGATCATACAATTAAAGTAAACTAATTTGAGGCCAAGAATTGAACACATAAACATATTGCTAGCCATCAATCTCTCTTTTTATTCCAAATTTTATAAAAAGGAAAGCAACGAAGAGTAGTACAACTAGGGGATATAAAAGAAGCTCTCTCTCTCTGTAATTTACATTACAATATGATCATATTATTATCTTCTACATACCTAATTTCATCAACACTAATTTGTTGCCTTTTATTACCTTAATTCACCTTTCAATTTTTTCAAACGTTTTAGTAAGGTGGCCTTGCATGAGTCCAACCATAGGGTTCATGTCCGAGTTGATGATGGCCTCCATTGGGGACAAGACTCGGCTGCAGATTGTAGGCCGGCATCGCCGACGGATCCGGCATCCCCGGCTGGTGCAATTGTCCGCCGTGACCGCCTCCGATCTCATTCGGAGACCCTCCCGAGCCACCGCCGCCTCCGCCATGTCCGGCGCCTTCGTCGTCGTCCTCCAGAGGTAACCTCTCGTAGGTGGCGTTGGCGAAGGTGGCCGCGATGACCATGACCGGCCCGGCTGCGACTAGCGACCCGACGACGCTCCCCCCCACGACCTGGCCCTGGCCCCCGGCCAGGTAGACCGTGAGGCCCGTCGAGCCGGGCGGGGCCGGGCCGGGCAGGAACGCTCCGGTCAGGGAGAGGATCTCGAACCGGCCGTGAAGAGCGACGACCGCGCCGGGCGCTGACGGCTGGCGCAGCGTGACGTTGGCTACCGAGCCGCTTCCGCTGAGCACGCAGACGCCGCGCTGGCGCCGGCGCGCGAACTGCGCCACGCTCTCGGCCACGTCGGCGCCGCCGGCCACCTCCATGACGTGGCTACGAAGCGCGTTGGGACTGTCGCGGGTGACGAATATCGGCGGCTTCGGCTTATTCTTCGACCCCGGTGGACGGCCTCTCGGTCTCCGGTTGCCAGTCTCCACCGCTCCTTCCTTAGGCTCGTCGACTTGGTCCCTGTCGTCATCTTCATCGCCGCCGCCGCCCCCATGGCCACCGCTCCCGCCGCTGTTCTCGTTGAGGGAGAGATCGTGGCCGTCCGATCGCTTGCCGGAGAGTAGAGGCGAGGAGTTGGCTGCCAGGTCCATGACCGGCAGCCCCACCTGATTGGTCCACCACGGATTAGCCAGAGTAACAATCTTCAAACTTGCTAGCTCTTGCTAACTTGGAAAATTTTCTCAAAAGAAAAGGAATTTAACTAGAGAGACCGAAGATTAATTCTCAGATTTTTTATTATTATACTAAGTTTACAGAATTTAGAGTTATAAAACGAGAGATCAAGAAGATGAATCTTAAAGGAGAGAGAGAGAGAATAAGAACCCTTTTGCTTGGTAGAATCTATCAAAGCACAAAAGAGAGAGAGAGAAAGAAAGAGAATAAACCAAAGCACTGAGCAAGAAAATGAACACTATTTATAACCAAGAAAAAAAAAAAAAAGAGAGAGAGAGTGAGATAACAAGAGAAAAACAGACTCCGAACACCAGAGAAAACAAGCAAACAAAAATGTTTTTTGCTTTTCTTGGCTTGGGTGTTTTATGTTTTTATTAAAAACTCTCTGCTGTGATTTGGGGAGCTAGCAGTTCTTGTGCCAAGGATTTTCCATTTCTTTTTTTTTTTTTTTCATTTTTCATTTTTTATTTTTCATTTTATTATTATTTTTTTTGGGGTGTGTTTGGAGAAGGTATTGGAAATTAGGGCTTGCGTGGGGTCGCGTGCGCGTGGGCAGGTGGGAAGCACGTACTTTTCTCGGGCCCCAACCCAACATACACACACGCATATATATATATATATAAATATATAAGTTTGTGTGTGTGTGTGGATTGTACATTTGTATAAGTGTGTGTCTTTCTGTGTTATGTTATATTATATGTGTGTCTGTTTCTGATCAGTCTCAGTCTCAGTCTCTCTGTGTGTTACAAAAGAAAAAACACCTTAAGTTAAGAACATGAAAGAATATCACGAGTGAGTACATAGTATTAGTAGCAGTACTACTACTTCTAGTCGGCTCCGGCCCAGACTAGCCACAGCCTTTTCCAATGCTTCATTTGCACTTCTGTTTTCTTCATCATAATGTTTTCTCATCAGTCAAATTCCCTAGACCTTCGCTTCGCCTTGTCAGCCTTACGTCAAAAGTGATACAAATGAATAACTAAATTTTACAAGTGATATATCTTTTTTTTTTTTTTTTTTTAGTTCTTTTATTTCCTCCCTAAATAACTCAAAAATTTGGGTAGAACATCTAATCACACACAAGAAGAGGGACCAGAAATAGCAAGGCTAGTGAAGAAGTGGACTAGATTATTCTCTTTATGGGAGGTATAACAAACAGTGCCCCTCCTTGAACCTACATGACCTTCAACAATATCATGGTATATATTTTAATTGGTACTACAACATAACAAACATAACGAGCTGTTTGGGGAGAACAATTGGAAACAAGGTTTTAAAGATATTTTGATTGGAGTTGACTTTTAAAAATGTGCGGTTACTTGGAAAAAAAATAATTTTGTTTAAGTAAAAATGTATAAAAACTTGAGAGACATTTGGAAAAAAAATATATATCAATATAATATTGTTACGTTTCTCTCAAAATTCTATGTAATTAAAAAAAATTATCTCATTTCAATTTAAAATAACGAAATTATAACTTTAAAAGTTTGAGTTTACTATAGACATATGTAAAAGTTCATTAATTGAAAACCAAACACACTTCCAAAGGGATGTTTGGAAACCAGACAGTAAAACGCTATCTCCAATCATCCCCCCAAACATTCTAAGATTTAAATAAGGGATTAAAGTCCTTTATGTGGATCTTTGATTTACCTTACCGGCGTTACATCAAAGTGATACAAATAAATAACTAAACTTTAAAACTAATTTGAAACAACCTTAAGTTTATGGATAAAGTACTATGATGTTGTTCTTCCTTTTCTTTCTTTTTTTCTTTTTCTTTTTTTTTTTTTTCTGAATTTGCTTAAATTGATCTAGACCACTAAATTGTAACACCTAATTGAATTCAACTTAATTGATAGGTCTGATCATTGTCTAACCTAAGAAAATTAGTTTGCACAGAAACGTAGCCAGCTAGATTCAAACTTTTGAGGTAAAATATATGAAATAAAAGGGATTGAAGTTCTTTATACAAGTATACAAAAGGTGAAGCAAGTTGATCAAATCTAACTCTCAAACTGTAAACACACTTTTAGTTTTCACATGGAATCGAATTAGTGGGGAATTTATAAATTGAATATTGATAATTCTTTTCTTTGAATTGAATATTTAATTATTCGATCATGTTCTTCAGGAATATCTTTTTTATTTTTATATCATGAAGGAGTATGACATGTGCCTCAGTCGACATTGAAGCTTTGGCTATTTACAGAGGGAAAATTTGGTATCATGTTAATTTCTATTTCAAATTTTTAGAAGGTATTTTTTTCATATAAGTTGTTGAGAACAGAAATCATTAGGTGTATCATGATAAAGTTTTTGAAGAATTTAATTTGAAAAAAACTACTTAAACAACCATGAAGAATTAAAGTGTGTGTATGTGTGTGCACGTTGTTGAGAGCGTGTACACTCTAGAAATGATTATGGTCAACGAATTAAAATTAGTTGTAAGTTACCCAAGCTCGTGTGATGGCCAACAACCTACTTAAGTTTAGTATTCGAAAGGCTTCTTCCATATAAGTGTTATTGCCAACAAGAATTGTGTGCATATATGAAGAACACTCAAATTCAAAACAACAAATCTCAAACAAAACTTTACTCGAAAAGGTTTTTAAGGAGGCCTCCTTTTTTAGGAGTTAGTTATTATAGTTTGGGAAAGATTGGTCGTGACTGTCGTTTAACATTTTCTGATTGGAGCTCTTCTTTTGTCTTTTAGGTTTGTTCTTCAAATGGTTATTTTGTTTTGTTGTCCTTTGAGATGTTTTTAAGACTTTTTATAATCTTTCTTCTTTTGCTTAATTGTTTTTGGGTTGGGGATTTGATGTCAGATTAGGTAGTTAAGTGTCAATCTAATAGGATGTACTAGTTATCTTTGACATCAGTTATCTTCTCTCAAGTTTTAAATTAGGTGGCAATGAATACTACATGAAAATTCCTCTCTTGAGTTTTGATATGGCATGCTTGTCATAGTATTTTCTTTTAGTTAGTTGAAAAGAAAAGTAGAAGATTGTGACTTTTCAATAAGTATTTGAAATCACATAATTTTTAAAAGAGTTTAACGGGTCAAAGTGACTTTATAATCTTTTAATAAGCAACTAAAAGTTAGAATTAAGTTTATAACGTCTTAATAAAATTCTAATACAAGTTTGAAATACTAATAAAAAAAAGCTTTTCTGTTAGAAGCTGCATTTGTGAATTTGACTGGCGCTCTTTTGAAGAGCTAGAGTTTTACAGATCATCCGAACACTTCTAGAACAATTATTGGACCTTAGACTTCAAAAATAATTTCTAAAAAGCTCTGTCAAATAGATCACATGTCTATTTGCCTCTTAAACTATATTAAAAAAAGTGCTTATCATGTCTACAAAACAATAGAAGTACTCAAAATCCACTATTTATGTTCAATTACACTCAAAATCATAGACAAGATCTTATGAAGGATAAATTAATCATCTAGATTTAGGAGGAAAAGCCTAATTTCATCTTCGATTTCTTGGTTGTTAGCGTTTTATGCTTGATTTCAGAAAAATCAAGGAAGGACACTTGTTTCTATCTACTAAAATGTCCATTTTTGGACCAGAAGATGGAGAAGCTAGTTAGGTAATATTGTGGAAGAAAAGGCTAAGCCTCCGTTTGGGGAATCATCCAGATTGTAATATTTACATAGAAATATTTGATTGAAAACATTTAATCAGCAACATTTAAATTACCATCCAAACGTTAGTTTGGATGATAATATTTCGAACATTATATTTAAACAAAAACATTCGAATTTATGCTTAATATCAAAATGGACATCCAAATACTCTATTTCAAAAAAAGTCCAAACATCTATTTGGATGAGCCATTCAAATGGAATGACCCAAATTAAAGCAAAGATTGCCCCAAACAGGTCATAAATGTGGTATATATTTCGGCCAAACTAGAAATTGAGGTTGCAAATAGCAGAATGTATGCATTGTAATTGTAGATTTGGGTAGTTAAATGAATGTAAATGTACAATATCTTGTCTGCATTTGGTGGGTGAGAAAATTTACTGGAAAATGGTTCTTGAAACCACTGTGTTCTACTTTATTGTGTAGCCAAAAAAAAAAAAAAAAAAATCTCATGAATGGGAATAAAACCTGGAAATTTATGAAACTTAGAAAGTTTACATTCCTAGCCAACGTATTGTTTCCCCTGATTGTCTTCACTTTTTTCCGTTCGTTCCGCTGCTTCCATCCCGAGTTCGTAGTTTGTGCTTCCCTTACATTCAACTTCTTCAACGGAAAATACCCTTTCTTTTTTTTTCATCGCTGCTTGCCATGAAAAACGTCTTTAGGAATTTAATAGAACCGCGGAAAAATGTCTGCACCTTTAAGTGGTCATGTTGGGAGATAAGAAGGGCATTCTTCAGGATTTAAATAATACTATAAAACCTTCTCCGTCGCTGCTTATAGATGGAAATATATCGAAACTGTTAAATTTAATGTCGTTTCATATGGATTTAAAAATGTATCCTTGTATTTCTTTTTTCTTTTTTTTGACATGGAGTGTATCCTTGTATTAATATTTAACAAATTAACAATTGGACTTAGTATATATTTTTCGTTTATTGTTTTATTTTCTGTAAAAGAAAAAAAAAATCCAATGAATTAATAATGAAGAGATAGAAACAAAAGATTTCAAGGAAAATTTTAGCACAGTTTTTTTTTTTCCTTATAAAACTTGAACGAAGCTAGTTTAAGTGTCATCTTATCCGGTTTATTTTTTATTTTTTTAGAAGTGCTACTTCGAGCATCGTCATGAAAATGGTAAGAAAAGAAAAATGTTACATGCGTTTTGTTCAAGGATAATCTTAAACCTTGAATTATAAAATTTTGAATTAGCTCTCATAGAAGGGTCCAATATATTAATTGGTAGTGAAATGACAATTACCATTTTTTAGTAATAATTCAACCATAAAAATCAAATCCCAATCTTTTTGAGCAAAATTTAAAAAAAAAAATCCCAATCTCAACGAACTGAAAAAACTGAAGACTACTTGAATAAGTGAGATGCGTATTAGTTGCTTTCAAAGCTAAGTTCTTTTTCTTGTTTCAGGGAAATAATCAAATTTTATTTCTATTATTTACTATTTCTTCCCTTTATTTGCCTTCATGGTATCTATAAATTTATGGTTATTGATTTGCTCTTCCCTTTGTTTCCTTTTTATCTCCCCACGTGGAAAGCAAGTCATCATGAAATTGGATTTTCAATGATACCACAGACCATTGGTTGATCTTCTCCTTTTTCTGACTGATACGTTGAATGTTTAACCATAAAGAGCCAAACTATGGGAGTAATTAGGCCAAATAACAGTGTTTGGCACACTTTTTTAAAAAATAATTCTACAAATATTAATTCTAATCCTAATTTTTAAGTACTTAGAATAAAAAATAATAACTGATCACATATCATGTAAGTTAATACTAGCTAAAAAATTAGCTAGTGAGTTGGTGTCAAAAACATGTCCAAACTTTTTCTTTTTTAGAAAAAAAAAATGAACTGTGCTGGTCAATCAGTAATTAATAATACTCAATCAATAATTAACAAATAATTCTTTGATTTATATTGGTTAAACATATTGATATTGTTCAACTAAACCATTTAAAACCATTTTCAAGAAAAAAAAACTTTTTTTTAGCAAATTTAATAAAATTTGAGACATCTATTAAATAAGGTCATTATTTTGAAGAAAGTATTAGTAAATTATAGCATAAAATTTTAAATATAATAATAAATAAATAAATCAAATTGATGATTACATAAAATTTTAAAAAATCCCTATTCCTTTATTTTCTCTAATATAAAACTATGTATATAAATTTGTTGTTATAAATTAACTGTAAATCTGAAATTTTTTATAAAAAATGAAGGAAATCTAAAGGTTTACTAGAAATATATGCTATGTTTATCATCTTTTAAAAACTATGATATAAACTTTTAAAGTATTTATAAAATATACTATTTACTATAATTACTCATTTAAAAATTAGGACGATAGTTCTTACATTATCATTTTCTTGACAGCGTTGTTCCTCACGTGTTGTTTTTTCATTAAATGTCATCCAAGCTTAAATTAATAGTCAAAGGCTTTCCTGCGCCTAAGGTCCCTAAAAACTGTTTTTTTATTTTCTTCCTTTATTCACTCAAAAGGTCTCCAAAATCACTCAAAAGGTCTCCAAAAGCTTGTTGTCTCTGTCATTGATTGAATAAATACGAAATTATGAAGAATGATGTGTTTGAATAAATTTAAAATTGTTCAAATTTTTTTAATCTCTAAATATATTCCAGCATCATATATAGTGGTTATAATAAATTATAAAGACAAGAGAAATTCATGAATCTCGTTGAGGGTGAAAATTCATTAAGAAGATGAACTCTGTCGTTTTCTCACCGAGGCCGATCACTCACGCTAAATCAAAAATAAACAAGAACTATATAAAAAAAAATATATATATATATATATATATATATATAGACTACGTACGTTCACTAGAGTGTTTGTGCGTTTCATTATTTAGAGAGAGAATTTCCCAGGGAGGGAGTAGTTAGGCCTTAAAGTAAAAATAGCAATTAAGGATTTTCTAGTGAGCTGTGTCCCCTATTCATAGCACTTAATTATTGGATAGATGCAAAATATTTGAATGAATAAATAAATATTCTACCGATGAAAAAAAAAAAACGTATATTTTACATATAAAGTATGGAAGTTCGCATGTTGTATTAATATGTCGTCGCTAAAACTCTTCTTTCTTGTATATCCCTGATTCAGTGATTCAATTGTAAGCGACAAAACTCCCTTATCTTGTAGTGTAGGAGTCTCAGATCTTATATCCTTTTTTCTTTTGGTTGAATTTGAACATTATTGAGACCCTGTGATTTCACGGATATTTCCTCTAGCTTTCCCGCTCAAGTTGTCTCACCTACTTGGTCTCGACACCGTTCAAAGGCGTGGAGGCTTCTTTTAGTCATCGAGCAAACCGTTATAGTTTTGGATGGGAAAGGAACTGGTCATCACCGAAACAAAGCTCTTCATACCATCGCTATGCTGAGAAAACCTAATCGGCGACGGTACAATAAATAGCGTTGAGAAAATCAGACATCCATCACACTATAGTTTGGGTAATTAATTGGTTACAAACTACAGATAGTAACGAAATATTATTAATACTATAATTAGCTGTCCCCATGTATATTTAGTTTTTTGTTTTTTAATCCATAACTGCTCCAAAAAGTAACCCTTGGCTCCCTCTTTCAATCTAGTTTCCTCGCTTAATGATTACTACTTCTGTTCGTTTGGAGTAGTTTATAATTTAGATTAGGTTTTCCTTTTTCTCTTTCTCTTTGAAAGCAAATTATGCATAATGATATTAATTACTGTTATTTAGTTACTATAGTTGTAATTTGAAACCAATTAATCTAAAGTTCGAATAAAATTTCTATTATGATAGAGATTGTCGACATTATTTTTTGGGGGAAAAATATATATATATATATATATATATATATATACTTGAAAAAGTTAAAAACTATGTATGGACTTATTCAAACACGATGTGTATCATAATTTCCATGTATTTAATCGACAACAAGTTTATTTGGAACTTTTCCGTCAAACAAGTAAAGTTTTGGGGATCTAAGGTGTAAGAAAGCCTTCAAAAAATGGCTCTATGGAAATGCACTTCTCCAAAATTTTAAATTAAGTTCTAAAGATTTAAAAGTTTGGAGACCATAATTAAAAACACTCATAGATTGTAAATCATGGACACTCTTTTTTATCTTATATATATATATATATATATATATTTTTTTTTTTTGGTAAGAAATTTAACAGCTTTATAAAGTTGTAAATTGAGACTCGCCAACATATTTATGTACTTGTTACTAAAATTACTGAAAAAAAAAATTAGTTTATTAGTATAAGTTAGACGTTGTTTTGGGTAACGAATTTAAAAAATGTACTCTCATGCTGATTTTTCAGCCCTCACCAAAAGCTTTAATTGGTGATGTAAATTTAATTAGTGTATACCCCACAACTAGGTGCGCAACCTATTAATCATAGAAATGAGAGGTAAATAGAAACAAGATGATCATGATTTCCCCCTTAATGAAGGTGATCAATAATGACCATGGTTAATTTTACTTTATATCACCTTATTATTATTTTTTTTTTACCAGTGATAGAAGAGTGAGTGGTGCCGGTTCCTACTAAATTTAAAATAATAATAACAATAAATCTGTCTCCTTTAAAAATTTGTGATCTATTCATTCGATAGTGGCAGAGGTTTTGTATTTTCATACATGCCGTGATTGACTTTTATCATTTTTTTTCTAACTTTTTTTATATAAAGACCTTTACTATATTTATTTTGGAGCTATTGTGACATGTTTTTATGAATTTTCGTTCGTACCCATTTACGTAAGCTTTTTATGATATAATATTCTTATTGGTAGTATACGTTTTTAAATGGTAGATTTAGTTGAAAAAATTAAAGATGTGTATAAAACGAACAATATTTAAACTACCGATAAGATATCTGTCCATATCTTTCAACAGAATTGTCAAAATGTAGTTGGTAATTTTGAAAAACAGTGTGATACAATTATATATATATATATATATATATATATCTTCATGTTGTTTCTTGGATTATAAGCATGGTTATTCCCTTCCCTTAACTTGTGACCGTTTGACCACTTGTACCACAAACTTTTGAATTTTGACAATTTGAGCTTTGAACTTTTTAAATATTAGCTTTGTGTCCCATTTGACTTAATTTTCTATTAATTAATTGGTGATAAAAAAACCCAAAAACACTTCATATGAAGACGGAAAATCTCATTTTTGGCAAAAGTTTTCTAAAACTAACACAAACCCTTATACAAATATTCACAATTCAAATCTTCAATTTTATAGAACATACTTAAGGGCATATTATAACAATTTAGAAAGTTTATGAGTAAATTGTCAAACCAAAAAGTTTCAAAGGATAAATTGTCAAAGAAGGATAAGTTTGGGAGCAGGCAGTAATAAATTTACATTATTCAAATGTAAAATTTAATATATGCTCCACTACAGTTTATTATGGCCATTGTTTTTTAAGCTATTAAGGAATCTCTCTAACTCTCTCTTTAATTTAAATTTTTACGTACTAACTCATGTGATGGAGACATATTTAATATTCTTGTCCTATTTAATTAACATTGATAGCTCGACGGACCCATAAGTGATTGGACCGTAATGGAATTCGAATCTTACTCAACAAGATTATCTGTACAATATTGACAATGTTTCCACCATAATTACCATTTAACAATATAAGTATGGTTGAACTTCCAAATAAGCAACCTCCTAATTAGTATGGATAAAGATACGACCATGGTCCCGTAGCACATGTTTTAAGAACAAATCCCCAAATAAACTTTACACGTTTCAATTAAAGTGAGCTTATTTTTTTCTTAACCTAAAAATTTTAATATGATATAAGGATAATTATATCTTTTCACTTTATTTAAATAATCATTATCATTAGTAAGGTTAAAATGGTAAATTTATTTGAGACAAGTGTAATTTACAAGGAAAAATACTATTTTAAGTTTTTAGTGAAAGTAGCAAGAAATTGTGTTGAAGTAAATCCTAAGCAGATGAAAGTAATACTGGTACGTTCTTCCCTTCAATATATCTATATATATATCTATATATCTATATATATATATATATATACAGATTGCATTCTGGCTTCGCCAGGAGAACCACGGCGACAACCCCCACGCCAACGACGTCGCTCCGATGTTCCACGCCTTCACGAAGTCCGTCATTGTCGCCGGACTGATGGTGTACACGACCAACAGCCGCGTGGAGGATTTCGTGGCGCTGAGAAAGATGGGCATCAACATCTCCTGTTCGGTTGTCCTTTTATTCCCCTAATATCAGGACTGAAAATTGAAAGAAAACAAAATGCCCACAAAAACTTACTGAACCACCGCGCCAGAGAAAGCCAACAAAGCAGCCGTCTGGGGGCCTGTCGAAGTTTTCGGGGAGGAGATCGGAGATCAAGATGGGAGGTGAAGTTTTCGAAGGAGGAAATCGGAGATCGGAGAGCTGTTCACCATCGCCGGTTTCCTTCACAGTCTGCGGGGGCTGTCGGAAGTTCTGCTGGTATCCTCGTTGCCACTGTCCGGCGCCGTCCTCATCGGGCGCTCACCATGGCCAGTTTCCTTCGCCGTCCGTCGCCGACCCTGTTCCCCTTAGGGGAAATTTGGTCCTCTCTCAAAAAAAAAAAAAAAAAAAAAAAAAAAACCTATTCATTTGGTATCCAGTAAAGAAATTAATGAACTATCCTCAATTACCCTTAATTGATATTGACCGTTAGATAGAAATAAAAGAATAAAATATTCCGATATCTTCTTTTCTACGGTGTAGATTGAATTTCCGGACTTGCTCCTTAAAAGTGAAGTTGGGGACTGCAATAAAACCCTAAAGATATAGCTAAATTTGTAAAGAACTTCACCAGGTAAAATATTTGTCCGCAAAGGCTTTATCTGTCATTTTAAATTTTTAGTACTGTGGCCATTTTAGGTCATGTTACGCATGATTTCAGAATCAGAGCCGCTCCGAACAGCAGGCAGGATTTGACAGCCTAAAAGTTTATAGAAAGACTACAACGCTTTTTTTTGTTATTTTTTTGAACTTTAGATGAGGCCTCAAAATTGTTTTTTCCCTCCCAAAAAAAAAAAAACATTTTGGTAACAATTAACAGAAAAAAGTCATTATTTTTTTCCCCAAAGTTGTTTATTTCATTATTCAATCGTTTAAAATATGAGGACTATGGATATTTGGGATATACACTAATTATCTCATAAAGTTCAAGAGTGTAAGAGTAGAATCATCTGTGATGTGATCGAGTGAGGACTTCCCGTCTTCAACTAACTTTTTTTTTTTTTTTTATTTTACCTTTAAATTAAAGTTTCACATTTTTATCATTTTAATCCCATTAAAAATTGGCTATTCATATATAAGTTCTCATAAAAACTAGCTTTATCTTTTAGTATACACCCGATTGAGATAATATACCGATTCCGTCATTGAAAGTGGACACTCTAAAAACTTGTCAAACTTATGCTTGATTACTCTACTTTGTTAGTGATCTTCTAGGAAGGTCCATGCCTAATTAGTTTCCATCACCCATATTCTTCCATATCGATCATGTCAATGCTTAAAAAGGAATTAGCCCTAAAATAAATCAGTTAGTTCTTAAATTTTTGATAACAGACCTATCACAAGATCCTTTGGGAGTGTTTCGTAAATGAGTTGAGTTTGAGTTGACTTGAGATTTTTAAATTTAATAGTAATTTTTATTGACTTTTTTAGAAAAGATAAAATACTTTTCAAAAAAAGATAAAAAAATATGATAAAAAAATATAATTTAATTTAAGTTAAATTATAATACCAAATATACCCTTAATATTAGGTCGTCTCACTTGATAATAAATAAGTAATTTTATTGTTCATCAGTAATGTTGAGCAATGAATTTTTCCCTATTAACTTGCAGCCTGTCAATGAGGGCTCTACTTGAGGTCAAGTGGGGACACGTTAGATATTGACCGTTAGATAGAAATAAAATAATAAAATATTCCGACATCTTCTTTTCTACGGTGTAGATTGAATTTCGGGACTTGTTCCTAAAAAGTGAAGTTGGGGACTGCAGTAAAACCCTAAAGATATTGCTAAATTTGTAGAGAACTTCACCAGGTAAAATATTTGTCCGCAAAGGCTTTATCTGTCATTTTAAATTTTTAGTACTGTGGTCATTTTAGGTCATGTTATGCATGAATTCAGAGCCGCTCCGCAAACAGCAGGCAGGATTTGACAGCCTAAAAGTTTATATAAAGGCTACAATGCCTTTTTTGTTTTTTTGGGTCCTTAGATGAGACCTCAAAATTGTTTTTTCCCTCAAAAAAAAAAAAAAAAACATTTTGATAACAATTAGCAGAAAAAAGTCATTATTTTTTTTCACCAAAGTTGCTTATTTCATTATTCAATCGTTTAAAATATGAGGACTATGGATTATTTGGGATATACACTAATTATCTCATAGAGTTCAAGAGTGCAAGAGCAGGACCATCTACGATTGAGTGAGGACTTCCGTCTTCAATGAACTTTTTATTTTTCTAATTTTACTTTTAAATTAAAGTTTCATATTTTTGTCATTTTAATCCCACTAAAAATTGGCTATTCATGTATAAACATTCCTAAATAATAACTTTATCTTTTAATATACATCTGATTAAGACAATAGATTAGTTCCGTCGCTAAAGGTGGGGTACTCTAAAAACTTGTTAAACTTATGCTTGATTACCCTACTTTGTTAGTGATCTTCTAGGAAGGTCCATGCCTAATTAGTTTCCATCACCCATATTCTTCTATATTGATCATGTCAATTCTTATAAAGGAATAAGTCCTAAAATAAATCATTCAACACTCAAATTTTTGATAACAGACCTATCACAATGATCCTTTAACACTAGGTCGTCTCACTTGATAATAAATAAGTAATTCTATTGCTCATTAGTGATGTTGAGCAATGAATTTTTCCCTATTAACTTGCAGCGAGGGCTCCACTTGAGGCCAAGTGGGGACACGTTCCCCAAATTATTTTTTTAAAACTTCAAATACAACCCCATATCGTTTAAAGGATGGTGTTAAATGAAACGAAAGTGGAACTTAATTTTCAATTAAAAAAATTTTACAAAAAGCGTACAGAAAAAACAAAAGTGGAACTTAATTTTCAATTAAAAAATTTTACAAAAAGCTTACAGAAAATTACAATCTAACCACTCCCATTTTGGATCATAATTCTAGCATTTGCGATAAAGTTAAGAAAAAAAAATTGTAATGCTTTTGGAATATAAGAACTATAATAATGATAATATAATGATCAACCTTAAATAAAAAAATAAATACTGAACTCATATCCGTATGAAATAATTGTTTGAAATTGAAATTTTATCTTTATATTTACCTTTATTGAGATAAGATAAATTTCCGAATCCATTATTGGTAGTCATATCACCTTGACATTGGACCAAGGCAAGGTGACTGATATTCTTCATATTGCAATTAGCAGCAGCAGGAAAATATATATATATATATATATATATATATATTGGTAACCAAAATAATATGCACAATATTGTCACTGATAAAGGGTCTGAAAGGAAAGTACTTGACTATCTAACTACATAGGATCTCTTGATCGTCCCAGGAATAGTTGAAATTTAATTATAATCGCAAAGAGAGACAAAGAAAATTAATAATAATAATAATAATCAAAAAGAGAGAGAAAGAACGAAAGAAAAAAGACAAGATTCTCATGTGGTCGTGTTCTTTCATGTTTTCCAATCAATTTCGTGAGGATATATCGGTGAGATTTTTTAGTAAGCACTATATCCATGCCATGTCATCATCACACACAAGCATATATATATATATATATATACATGCGAATTTTCTTGTGCTGCCAAGCCATCAAACGAGAAAGTTCTTTCTCTCTTTATCTAACTCTCTCTCTAACGAATTGTACTGTATTCTTCACCAGATTATATTAGTCTTCTGTAAGGTTGTATTATTGAATAACTGTTCTGCTAAACGGAAGATAATATATTTATATATATGCTGTCTATTCTAATAGCTTTTAATATATATATATATATATGTGTGTGTGTGATGTCTATTCTAAGCTTTTCATGCATGTCTAAAAATTGCCAAATTGATAGCTCCTTCAATAAGAAGTGGGCCCACTTATTTATATGTGTTTTTAAGTCACAGAGAGCAAATTATGGGATTGTGTCTCCGCATCCTCAATCATAAACATCGATTGATGTTCAACGTGTTGGAATATACACATTCTAGAAATGAAAATTAGAAAGGATGGAGAAGGTTGAAATGCAAGAGAATAAAATTTAAAGGAGGAAGATAGTTTATTTTTCACAATGTATGGTAGAAATAGAAGAGAAAGAAAAGAGGAAATAAGTTGTTGATGCAAGTTTTATCCCTGTGCAAAACAAGTGAATGACAAGCACAAAGGGTAAAATATACACCTTTTTTTTTAACATAATATTTGTTTCATATCTTGTGCCAACATTTTGTGTTATTATCTTCTTTTTAATTTAGTGAAGTATAGTATTAATTATCACTAAAGTATGTTACAAGCTCAGCACGTGATAGGTGAGAGATTTGGATAGGAGTTCTCAATTTTGGAACTTAGAGAGTCTATATATATATATATATATATATTCTTTAATAAGTGAGAGTGGCATACTCAATGTGAAGAAAATATAGAACAAAATTTATAAAATAAAAAAAAATCTATTACACATGTCATGAATTTGAAATAACACAAGTAGACAAATAGAGAATTCCACATGTTGGCAAGTAGTTAGAGAAGAAATTTTTTGTTGGAGATTACATGCAGAACAGAAAGGCCAAGTTAATACATGTTTGCAACAATTGAGATGTGTGTGTGCGTGTATGTCTACACGTATATAAAAATATATATTACCCTGCTCGACTTAGGACTATCTATTAAAGTATATATACACATATATAAATTTGGGTTGAGGTACATTATTAAAATTTGGTCGATTGGATTAGCTGTCTACATAGTCAACCTAGAGAAATAAAAATATGGACCCCATATTATTGTCTGCATCTCAATCGCATTGCAAGTTGGACCACCAAAATTTCAAAGCCTCCGAGTTGGCTTGTAATCTCTCCTAACCCAGATTACACCCACACCAGTTTTGCTCTCACAGTATACATTTAATATTTGATCTGTTTTGTATAATTGCATTTATAGCTTTCCATAGCAAAGATAACCTATATCTGTTTTTCCTGTTTGCGTGCAAGTTATGAACTTGTTTTTTTCTTTTCCCTTGGTACGATGCAAAGAAATAGACCAGTTGATGTTGAAATTTTTTGTTTTTTTTTTATCCTGCGTGACCAAACCAACTCAAATTTCAACGATCGGATCAATTTTCCGCAATATCATAAATGGCCTACGCGGAATGATCAGGAAAAGGGCGAGTGTACTGTAGTTCTCCTGTTCCACAGATCAAAAAATCGAGGACAAAAAAACGTGTCATTTTAAGACCAACAGAAAAATTTTCTTGCAAAAAGATGATGGTATAACGCTCCACATTATCACTTTACAACAGTAAAGGATGACAAGGTCCAACGGCCCCAAATTTTGATGCCATTTGTGATAAAGATACATCAGTTTTTCAACCAGGAATCCGCAGCCCGACTCCGGTTTCTGGTAATTCAGACTGGAATGCTCTAATATTTTCCTGGTATGGCCTATTCATCATCTATTTGAAGATTTTGAGTAGACAAGCTCCTTGCATCCGAATTAACCGTACTTTAAGTATCTGAGAATCCTGCAAACGAAAAACTAGTCAGAACCAATGGCACAGCTTGAACTAGGGACCTGTGACCCTGAACTCCCCTTTTCCACCCGCTGAGCTAGCCCTAGAAGAGCGAGCTATACATTTCAAGAACTATTTTTATATTGTCTTTTTAGTTTCATCTTATTGAAGCAATTTAGCTAATAAGCTATGTCACTGTCAAATTGGTCTATAAGAGGGAGACAGTCAAACTGAAATGAAAATCTACACACGATCAAACGAAAATCTCTGGATTATATCGAAAAACAGGCATGTAGGAATTTAAAGTCGAGGTTTATAGTGGAACCAAACAGTTTATCATTCTTGGTAGCATGAGTTTTTCATGAAAATTTCTATTTTGAATTATAAAACACCCGCATGACAGTGACACTTTTGTGTGATTTGGATTCTAGTATAGAAGGTGACAGTTGCAAATTTTACGGCTACAATTTTTTTGGAAAGCTTAATACCAACCACCTTTAACATTCATTTGTAGACAACTAGAGTGAAAAAGAGATAATTAAAAAATATATGAGTTATCCCATTAAGAAAAATGGATACGAGTTATGTTGACATTTCTTTCTGTTACAAATATATCTCTTGTCCACGAACATGAAAAAATTTGTCTCAAAAAAAGGAAAAATAAAAATAAAAATAAAAACAAGTCGAGCATGATCACGTCCCTAGGCAATAGAATTTAGGCATGTTGATAGGCCAAAGTAATTTTTCCCATGTGGTCATGCACGTTTTGATTGATGATTTCGAAATCAAGGGAGTGAAAAGTTTAATATATACCTGATGAGATAGTAAATGATAAGGAAAGAAACCACGAAACATGTAACAAGTGTACACATTCTTCGGCTAGATTTTTTCGCAAATACCTGCAAAGAAAAGCAACAACTTCAACACAATCATCCAACTTCCAGCAGCTCTGAAGAAAAATATAGATGGAAATGGAAACTGAGAATAGGTGGATATAGCTTATTACCATCTTGAACCGATCCATGGTACCAGACATTATACCCCTTGATGCATCCATGTCATTCCCCTAGTTTCACAACATAATCAACTTAAAACACAAACACAACAGTTTCTTATTTGGAAAAGAAAATGAGTTCATCAAATTTGAGATTGAGTTTCTCAGACTCTCATACCATTCGATCAAGAAAACGATTATGACTCTCTAGCTCATTGTGTATGTCACCTGTTAACTGTCACCAATAATTTAAGCAAACTATCAGTAGTTACTTTCAAAAGGGAAGGTTATAAATAAAGAATCCTTTCTTCAAAAAAGTAAGATATGAACTCAAGGTCAGCACTACAATACATCAAAATTTGACTGCACCTCCAAATTTATTTTCAATAGCATCTGCTATTTCCTAGAAAATTTAATATAAATGCATCCAAGTGACTGATAATGTTTATGCAGGAGCACATATTTAAGTTCATGTCCTCGTGAAAGGGTGAGTTGATCACGTTGCACATAGTCTGAGGACACTGCTTATGACATAATTGGCACTACCCAGCTCCACTTTGATTAGAAAAACTGTCTACTCAAAGGAATTCAGCTATCCAGAATATTGGGACTTCCATAACATATAGAAACAGAATTGATAACTCTCTGATTAACATATAAGCTCTAGCATTTGACCATGAAGGGAAACCTTAAAACAGAAAGCAATGCCCGGATGCCCCGGGGACCATCAAGAACACATGCGTACAAGTAAGCTGCTTCTAACAATTCCATCAATATTTGAATGTGCTCACTGATAATGCTAGTGTGAGTGTCAAATAATCCACAGATCTTGAAAACTCAACATATCGTGGCCCAAAATATAACACCATCCATATGATAATCATAAGAGGATAATGATTTTTTACACAATCAAATAAGTTATGCGGCTATGTTTCGAGAATAGGTGCAAATAGATAATTGAGTGTTGAAAGGACCTTCTCTAAAAGGAACTCACTCGTTTTAGGAAAATAACTCTATCTTCCAAAGTTTCAACAGCTTTGTCATTGTCATGCTCATTAATGTCATGGGAATACGAGGAAGAAGACCGAAGACCACCTTCTTCAAGGTCATTAAGGAGAGATGTCCTGGACGAACGGTGATCCCTGCAAAAAAAAAATGACAGGTTATCCACTCATGTCGGCAGTAGCATGGTGAACTTTTGGGAAACAAAGAAAACAGAAAATATGGAATATCAAGTTTGAAATATATATCTACTAGAATATGGAATTTCATGAACGCGGTATGACATTGCATTTCAAGAGCAAGCGTAAACTCAGAACAAGGGCCTGTTTCATGAATTATAACAACTAGACATCAGAAGAAGATAGGTCTTCTTAGCTGAAAACGACAAGAACACAAATTCAAGCGATCAAAGTTTCCAGTAACAAACAAGAATCAGCATTTCCAGACTCCAATCCGTTTTAAAGCTATCATGGACAATCCGCTCTTTTACGTTCTTTTCAGAATGTTCATTTCAAAAATCAACACTATAGGTCAATGCCTTGCACCATAGTCTTCCTGACCTTTCAAAGAAATCGAAATACGGGCGTCTATAATGTTCCAAAATTACGGAATGCAATTTCTCATCTAATTAACTACACATGTAAAAGGAAACCTCTTTTCTTTTTCCTTCCACTAATGAGGAAAAAAAAAAATCCTTAATTTGTCAGTAAATTCCCGGTATCTAGCTTACATTCAATCTGGAAAATCTAGAATAACAACTCATAACCTGCTTTGCCAAAAACTATTTTGCCTTTCTTCCTTCTTCCGTATATAAATCAATACGTAAAATTAGCTATATAGAAACACAATGTATATGCCAATACAGCATTTTCCCTCAATTTCAGCTCTATCCGAAAATAAATATACATATATACACACTGCTATTTCACCCAAACGAAAATACGCAAGATTCATCTTTAAAACAAGAATCGGTGATGATAAACTCTAATGGGCCGAAAATGAAGGAATTAAAAAGAGAAACATAAAGATTTGCGAAATTCAGATCTTTGTGTTGAATACACTACACGCGTATAAAGATTATAGTGATGTAAATATAGGTTACCTTCTGTAATTCATTGAGGGCAAGATCAGACAGATTCGGCGTTGGTTTTTGAACTTGAATTTCAAGAATTGTCGGAAAAATGGTGCTGACGAGAGTTGACGTGAAATAATTTGAACGGTTAAATGCCACGTTTGGTTGCTGAGAAAATGTGGGAAAGCCATTCTGAGTTCTGGTGGGGACCAAAAGGAAAAAATTAAATGGGCTCCGGCCAATGTTAAGCCCAGATTGTGCAAAGTCCAAGTCCAAAACCGACAGGCCCATTTGGAACAACGGTTCGGACCTATGTTTTCAAGGTTTGTTTCCAAAACTCCAAACTCTAATTAGCGACAGCACAAATTCAACGTCTCTCTTTTTCTCTCCTTCAATTTTTATAAAACCAAAACTTTAATTTGAAATGAGATTATTTTTATCATTAAAGGTTCATAATACTGAGAGAAATGAAATAAAATTCATATTACTTATTTTTTTAAAACATATTTTAATTTTTTACACCATTCAAATATCACAATTTATTCTCAATTCATACTTCAATCAAACACATTTTCAAAAACTCCTTTTAAACTTTGTTTAAATTTTATATTACCTAGTAGAAAACTTTAAAGTCATTTTGACTTCAAAACCTCTTTTAAAAATATGGTAATCAAGCACTTACCAAAAAACCACAGCTTTTGATTATCTTATACTACCGACTAAAAATAAAAGTAAAAGTTCTGTCAAACAAACCCTATACACTTTAACAAGCACTATGAATATAAGATCTAGTCTGTTCGTTGTTGTGGAGCCCAACAATCAAGATCTTACACTCGCACCACTAACAAATGTATTTAGCATTTCTCAGCATTAAGAATAACGGCGATGTCACAATTTTGACCGATCACTCTCCATCAACAACCCTAATCTTCAAAGAAAATTACAATCTCTCTATATTTACTTCTCTCTCAATGTGGTCACATGACATTGTGTTACAAAAGGCACTAGGGCCAGAAGGAAGTCCCAACAAACAAATTGATGAAACCAAAATATATATATATATATATATAGATATATATATATATATATCAGCTGTTCCAATTGACAGTACAAAGTTTTGGTTGCTTTTGTTGGTGTTTAATTATGGAGGCTCACTTCTATGACTGCAAAAACAATAATGGAAAGAAAAGAGGGGGTGTCTTAGATGTCACATAGCTTTTAAATTCCAATGATGGCCAACTACATCCATTGAAAAGAATTGAATGACAAAACTTTAATGTGACTTTTTTTTTTTTTGGGTAGAAAAAAAAAACTTTTTTGTGAGTTAGTGACACTGTGAAATCTCTAAATGCCCTTTTGTGTGTGCCCATCAAGTTTAATGCCCACATGGTGTCTCACTTGCCCTCTTCCTTTCTCATTAGTCCATTTTTGATAGTTCCAAGGCTCACAGAAGTGTTCACTAGTGTTCCCTTATTAACTTCTTTAATAATGACACAAAAAGAAGTTAGAAATCTAAAAATTTTACCTTTCCCTTCCCTTTAATCAAGAAAAAAATGCACAAGGGTAGTGCTCACGTTACATTTAGTGAAAAAAAAAAAAAAAAAGTGTAAAACTAATGTGTTGTTTGGTATTGTTTTCCTTTATTTTGTAAATAAATTTTTTTTTTGTATGAAAATATAAATGAAAATGCCTTAGGAATGATGCTAAGATTGTTTTTAGAATTGTAATTGGTTATGTTTTTAAAGAGTTGATTTGGGTATAAGAAAAAACGGTGAATCATGTTTTGATATATTTCTGAAAACATTTGTATTGTTATATAACTTTAAAAATAAAAACGAAAATGAGAAAACATATTTTAACCGTTTTTCATTTCCTTCACAAAAATCATTCTCATCATTTTTTTTTTCGTTTTCGTTTTCACAATATTTGCTAAACAAACAATATCTAAGAAAGGTTTTTATTTTCGTGCCTCAAAAGATAAGCGGAAATATTTCCAAAAACACTTGGAAACAAAACCAGACACCACTTGACAGCTTCTAATACATATGACAGTTTAAAATAGAATTCTGTAAGTGAAAGTAGGGAAGGTTAAGGTAGAATTCTCCTTTCAAGTTAAAAGCAATGAATAGTTTCATAACAGAAGCAATCCGTACAAGCAACTGTTTTAGTTTTGTGTGTGTTGCACATCAGGGGTTTAAATGCAATTACTCGATAGGTGTTGTAGAAGGGGAAGAAGAAAACAGTACAATTTGACAACGAAAAAGAGGTGATTTTTCGGCTGACTTAAACATAAAGAAGTATCGATAATATTGAGCACCACCCACTAATGACGATGGATCCCATAAAACGAGGCCTACAGATAAAACATGTACTAAAAAGGACAAAAGTTAGCTAGTGTAAATGTCTACCTGTCAAATCACAGCTTGCTCACAAAACCAAAAAAGTTTAGCGGAAACAGGCCTCGGAAAACTGTGATAACAAGCATAATCTAACGGTAAATTTTCACCTAATTCCCCACTCTCGGGGGGGGGGGGGTTTCAAATTCTCACTCCAAGTTCAAAAACAAAACATCAAATGAAACATGTACTAAAAGGACAAAAGCTTGCAAGTGTAAATGTCTACCTGTCAAGTCACAACTTGTTTACAAAAACAAAGTCCTATTCTAAAGGTTTTTGTGCTGACGAAATACAAATATCAGTTGTTGCTAGTTCAGTTAGACAATCCTACTGTTGGGTTTGTTAACAGGTCTGCTTATGAATCGGCACATGTCACTGCTCGTTATGCTGCTAGTTATGGTTGTAACAGGTGTTGGTTTGATTTGGTCCTGATTTCTCAATTCGGTTGTAATATCTGAGTTGCCAGATTAGAAAAAGCAGACCTTATCTTCGGGGAAAAAAAAAAAAAAAAAAAGGTCATGAATAATAAGTGCTTGTGTTTGCGGAGATAAACATTACCATTTTCATTCATATATGACTTTGAATACAGCTATAAACTACAAACAGTACGCAGACTTTTAGAGGGGGGAACATGCCTATACATGAGCGGGCAAACGTATATACAATTCTACAGAAGATGTAAATAATTTTTTTTCATAAATAATTTTAGAAGTGAGTGCTCCTGAAGCCAAAGCTTCCCATACCTTGCAAATGAATTTTAGATCAATAAGCTCGAATATTCACATCCTGTTGAACTATCATAATCTACGTCTTCATGTAAGTGTTGGTAAATAAGGAGAGAGCAAAAAATGCTAAACCACCCACCATTTTTCAGGAACTCGAATCAAGAATGTTGTCAATCAACATAAGCAGCTCTGCATTGCAGTTGCCACTCCATGCAGTCTTCGAAATCGAAGCTGCTGGCGCAATCCAACAACGCGTTTTGCTGATGCTCGTAACGGCATATGTAATTCAAACCAACAAGAAGTTGGCATATAGCTGCCTCGGTCTTTTGGCGATCTGCAAAGTACAACGTCTGAAGGAGAAGAACGTTTGTGCGCGCGATGATTTGCTGCTGTTCGAAATTGCGCTCGCTTTGCCATCTGATCATGTTATGCGCCAATGGGGCTAGCCACTTCAATATCCCATCAAGTGTCTCTTTCCAATCGTGGGCGAGAGGTGCGTCATATATCGCAAAGTTCTTCACATAGGACTTGAGATTAGTCTTGAGTGACAATCTTAAGCTAGTTGGCAACATCTGATACAGATCGTCTCTGGCTTCTTCGCCGACTAAGTGAGGATAACGAAGCAACTTTTCGATCACGATTATAACGTTTGCATAGTGCAAAGCTAGAGCCGAACCTCCAATAGTTGAAGGAGGAGCATAGCAAACTAACCTACTCTTCGGACCAAATCTCGCACCATTCACAGCACCCGAATTGGCACCAATTTGTGACCTAGTAAAGCAACTAGAGTGATTCCTTTGCTCTCTCCTTGATCCACTATTTGCAATGCTACAACAAGCCGAAACTTGGCTCCCTCTTTCCTCGTAATCCTCCAACTCCGAAACCGAACTGCTCAAACTAAGACACTCCATGAATAGCCTTCCAGGGCTAGTCCCACATGGGAAGACCAAATCCTCTGGTCTGAACACACCAAACTCACCCTTCCTTGAATAACCATCTCGACGAGGCCTAACACTAGACCCCCTTTTAAGCACCACAGACCTCTCAACTTTCGCGGAATGAGCCGACCTGGCCTTGCTCAAAACCCTTTTCAATTGCAAAGACTCGTCCTTGTTAGTACAAGAAGACTCATCCTGTATCAATCCAAACTCTCCAAAAACCACACAAATCCTAGCGTAAACCGTGCAGACCGTTCTCGCCAACAACTCGACGACCTTATCGTACGTCTGGTTCCAAAGTGAAACGTCCTTGAGATGCCTCACATCCTGCTTCTGCCAAATCAGCTTCTGCTCAAAAGCCCTCCTGCTCTCCTCATGCTGATTGTGCTGAAACTTCTTGGTGGCCTGTTCCAACTCATTCAAAACCTCCATTTCGCTATATAAATTCGAAGTGGCGCTGACATACCGCTCCATCTTCCTCACCATCCCCTCCATATCCTTAACCAAGAACCCCAACTCCTTCACCTCAATAACCCCACCAACAATATCACCATAAACATGCTCAAAGCCTTGCAAAGCCGGTTCGGAACACTTCTTTCCGAGCCTCGACACGACCGAAGCAACCCTGTTCAAATCATCAAGCTTCTCAGCAAGAGCAAGCTCGAGAAGATAAGACTGGTCGGAGGACACAAGGGTTTGAACTCCTTCAGAGTTCGAGATCTCGGTTTTGAGCTTGGAGATCTCGGAGTCTGTCAAGGACTTGTAGAGATAAACGGTTTTGGACATTACATTGGCCACTTCAAAGGAGAGAATTCCAATGGTATTGTTGGTGTTTTCTGGGGTTTTGGGGCTCTTCTTCTTGGAAGGCTGGAGAAGAAAAGCCTGCTTGAGATTGGTACTCACTTGGCTTCCCATCTTCACAAGCCAAAGCTCAGCAACCATGGCTTCTCAACAATGGCTACTAACAATAACAAATCAGAAGGTGAAAATAAGAACTGGGTTTTGGCCAAAGACGAGACTTCCCACGGATTTTTGATAATTCAGACGCATCTGCAAATGCCCATTTGCCATAGCAGCAAAACGAAAATACCCATTAGCCCAAAACTTAAAATTTCACCCAAAAAATTTTATTTAAAAAAAAAAAAAAAGTTGTGGGTTTTGCTTGGTTTAGGCGTGGAAAACATTTGAATCATTAACATTGATGAGTATTGTTACCTGGGCATGGGATTTGGGCCGACAAAAAGCACCACAAAGCACAGAGAGAAAGAGAGAGAAAGAGAGAGAAGCTTCTTCGCGTGCCAAAGAGAGAATTGGGGAGGGAAAAAAAAAGAACAAGCCTTTTCCTTTTCGGTTGTGTGTGTGTGTGGGTGTGAGCGTTGCTGAGAAGCTCTTGTACTTTCGTACAAGATTTTGTAGTAGCAGAGATGGCTTCAACTTCAAAATGGGGATCGGTATTTGAAAGTTGTCTCACTGAGAAAGAGAGAGAGAGAGAGAGAGAGAGAGAGGATTTTTCAAGATTTTTGAAATGTATTAGGTTTGGTTTTGCAACTTTTCTATTTTTTTTTCTTCTTATTTTACCAGACTGTCCTCCAGAGAGTATAATTGTGAGAAAAGTTTTTTTTATTATTATTATTTTGTATAATTATATTGTAATCTTCAGTGGAAATAAAGTCAAACATAAGTCGTATATAAAATAAAAATAAATTGAGAAACTATTTTCTCTGTCTTCCCTTTATTGTACTTCGATTGGATTCGTATTTGGAGCAGTGGGGTGAGTGGTATGGTACGGGTGAACCGCCTAAAGGGCATTCATTGTGGATTGGTTTTTTTTTTTTTAATACGAAAAAAAAAAAAATTATTAATGTTGTTTTATCTTATATGTTTTAGGGTTTTTTGGTGGAATAGTTTGAGTTGAGATATTTAAGTTTCAATAGTAAATTTTTTTGAATTTTTAGAAAAGACAAAAAACTTTTTGGGAAAAAGACAAAAACTTTTTAAGAAAAAGACAAAAAAAAGTTTGAGTTAGATGGTTTGAGTGGTTGTGCCAAACACCACCTTAATTTTAATTAAACTATATTTTTTATTTTAGTTTTTATTTTTTAAAAAAATTAATAAAATTTATAATTAATTTTTAAATAATCAACCAATTCCAACTTAAAAATTTTATCTCCAACCAGTGAATTAAACGCAAACTTATTTTTTATTTATTGTTTATGATAGAAATTTTAGGACATATCAATTTCTAAAAGAAAAACAAAAATCTTAGAGTCCGTTTAGTGAATAAGTTTGAGTTGAGTTTTTGAAGTTAAAATAATAAATTTTATTGACTTTTTGAGAAAAAGATAAAATTTTTGAGGAAAAAGATAAAACTTAAACTTGAAAAATCAAGTTTAAGCTTGGTTTCTAAACAAACTCTTAGGACAGTAGTAGAACAGATCATCAAAAGAAAAGTCGAGATTTGATAAAATCTTGAATTATTAATTAAATACAGATTTTCTCTCCCTATCATTCCCTCTTCTTCCCTTAATTCCTCTGTTTTCTCTGTCCCTTTCTTTCTCTTTCTTTAATCATCTAGTTATCTTGCTTGCCTTGCCTTTGTTGTTCAATTGCATTATTTCAGCTTCAAGCAAAAAATAAAATAAAAAATTTGCATTATTTCAGTTATGAGTGTTTTTTTTTTTCTTGTCATTGGTCTATTGTCTTGCATGTTTTTACCCTCTTAACTTTTCATCTTTTGACAGCTAGCCAGTTAAATTTTTAATTTTTACAATTTACTTCTTAAAATATCTAAATTATTTCTAAATTCAACTCAAACCCTCATGCAAAATTTTCAAATTCAAAACCGTTAAAAAGGGATATATTGTAATAATTAAATAGTTTAAGGGATAAACTATCAAAATTAAAAATTTCAATAATAAGTTGTCAAAAGGTCATCAAGTTTTGAACGTAATAGAGCTAAAACACAAGAGGTTATTATTATTATTATTATTATTATTATTGCTAAAAAAAAGTTTAAAACGAGAACGACCGGCATTAGCATACTCTTTTTGAGCGTTATCAAATGGACTCCTTAGATGTTAACAAGAATATTTATTAATAGCTATATTAACGGATCCGATCCTCAAGCTTCAACGAAGAGTGTGTTACTCTAGCTCTAATAAATATACTAACGGTAAGGATACAATATAGCATTATGTCATGTATTCTCCATCAAGAACATTATTTGAATTCTAGAGAAAAAAGTGGTTTTTACTTGAAACCAGAAAACGACACGGTTTCTATAATAGCACACTGATATGATGTCTGACCTTACCTCAAATCAAACAGTACAATTTATAAATCCAATCTCTGCAGATTTCACATGCAGACCCGAGCAAAAGGAAACATATATGCTCACATAATAGTTATGAGATCTGCATTTTATGTACTGGAACTTTAGTTCCAAAAAATGAGAAAAAAAAAAAAAAAAAAAAACACACACACACACACACACACTCTTATAGTTTAGATTTTGTCCTATCTTTCTAAAAGAAAATGGCACTTTTTCTAGTGTCAATTGTAGGCTAACTATAAAACTGTAAATCTGGGGGATTTCCAAAGTCAAGATTTGCATATCTTGCAGAAATAAAAGTCCAACTTCTATTGGAGCAAAGTTCATGCATACTTTGGGTCCTAGTAAAAGGCTTCTATTCATGAGAAAACTGTCTTAAAAAAAGGAAGAATATTCTGGGGTCCTTTTATTCTTGTGATTTTTTTTTTTGGGGGTTAAAATCGTCTCTATATTTGCCACTTTGCTTGCAAATATGATAACGTGATTTTTTTTTTCCCTGAAAAAGTCAAATATGATAATATGATTGGTTTTTAGGTATATCCTTTTTAGTAGGATTATATTTTTTTAATTAGTGTGATCTCTTGCCTTTAAAAAAAAAAAATGGGTGAGTTGGAACTTCCCCTTCTATATATCTTAATCCTTCTATAATTCTCCTTCACCCTTCATTTTTTTTACTTTTTTTAATCCCACTCTTTCCTTTTCTTCTTTTACTTTTTGTTCCTTTTATCAATGAAAAAGATAAAGAAGCTGAGAAGGCTTCAAATCTTGGAATATTTTAAAGATAAAAGTAGGTAACAAAATTCTTCATTTGAGTGTTCCTTTCAAACATCTAGCCTGCGGTATGTGACTTTGGATTACATTTGTCATTATTATGAGGGAAAAAAAAAAAAAAAGAGAGACTAATTGCGGTCTTTTTTTTCCATCTCAATTACGTCTTTCAATTATCTAAAATATTTTTAATAATAAACATTTCTTAAAAGGATAAATTTTTAAATTCAGACGATACATGTATAATATTAATAGAAGATAATTAATAAGACGACAAATCTCAATTCGATAAGATATCAATGAAAGACGAAATTAATTAGGAGGTTATTTTGTCAAAAAGTTAAACATAGTGGGAGTTGGTATATTGTTTTTATTTGGGACTTACTTGAGGGTCATGACCACAGCCCCCACATGGGGTATTCATTCATTGTTCCACAAAAGAGCAAGCTAAAAATGACAAGGCAAAAAGATGGCCAACCAATATCTCTCGAGCTTTGCACAAAAAATTATTGGGTTAGGTTAATGATAGAAACGAAACCTTAATTTATTGGGTTTTTCTTTCTCCTCAAAAAATAGGCTCATCACCCTATATCTGAATTGAAGAACAAGGCATGCCTTACGTTTATTGGTATGAATATATAGTCCCAAAACATGTGAACTTCTTTTGGTTGACTACAAATTTGGGAGATTCTTCTATGTAATTTTCTATGATGGAATATGCTTATCATATTTCTATATGTTAAATTAATTAAACTCGTACTAAAATGAAAATGTAAAATTGATCGAACCTGATAACGATACGATGGTTCAAAACAATACATGTGCATATAAGAACTTTCATTGTTCTATGGTATTGGCATTCTTTCACATTAGCTGAGTATAGTCTTTGTGTTTACTTGTGTTTAATTATTGTCTTTCTCATATATATACACCCATGTAAATCATATGATACTTCAACTATGTCATGTAACTAAAAAGATGGACAAAAGTTCAAACCACATGAATAACCAACTCTTGTTTTTTTAATCCCTTTTGTGTTGGTTACTTTGTAGTTTAAATCCATGTCTAATCATCACATCCTAGGATCGAAGAAGGTCCAAAGAATTCGATTGTTCGTTGATTCAAGTAATACGTACGTTGGGTTTAGAAAGTCGTGAGACAATTTTCTTGTGCAATACCTTGATGATTGAGTTCAATGCCATAATGATTCAGTTCCCACAAAATCTTACAAAAATCCAAGACCCATCTTGCATAAAAGGGTTCTAGAGCAATCCCTACATTAAATTTTATCTTCATCACATAGATAATATCAAAGACACCTACATTTGCAACTTATAATAAACATGGCCCAAAAAAAAAAAAAAAATCATGTGGAAGTAGTGGAGTCAAAGGCTATGAAAACTCCACGTTCATACCACTTTGATTATAAGCTCTCTCTCTCTCTCTCTCTCTCTGTGGTGTGTGAATTCTAAGCCTTTCCGACAGAACATTCGGTTAGCAGTTTTCAAACTTGGGATATAATGGATTTGTTGTACTTTTGTCCCATAAGGAAAGTGCTTAAGGTGTCCCAAATAGCTTTAGGACCACGTTTTCGTAATTTGCCCTTTATCATTTGTGCACCTTTTACTTTGCCCATCATTTTTGGACATTTTCTTTGACCCATTTATCTATATGTCATACTTATATTTGTTGTCCCAAATCTCATTTAAAAAACTTGCATTACAATGGGAAAACTCTAATGCAAATGGAATCTTTTTTGAACTGACTTGTCTCTTCATTTTTAATTTTCTTACAAAAACTAATCCATCTCTCAGCCAAAAGCAAAACAAACACACTCAAAAGAGAAAATGCTCTTTCTTTATTGTCAGATTAAGTTGCATAACGCGAACTATCACAAAAAATCAACCCAAATCACGTAGGTAGAAATTCATTTGATATCAAATAAAAAAACAATAACAAAAAAAAAAAAACTAAGAGCATCGTTAGCATGTTGAGCTCGACTTCTATGGGGTGCAGGATTGGAGCTCGCGGAACCCTTCGGCTTTTTTTTTCTGGAAAAAAGAAAAGAAAAGAAAAGAAATGGTGCTCAAATGCCAAACATACATGTCACAGAAGGAAAAAAAAAAAAAAAAAAAAAGTGACCTCTTATTTGCATTGGAATGGCTATTGTCCACATTAGCCTTGGAGTCTTGCCTATGGCAATCATGTAGGACCCACTCCCCTAACCCCAAGTCCAAGTTGAAGGGCAAAAGAAAGGGAATCTATATATTGATATGAAGTAAGTGGAGGACTATTTAATATATTGGAAAGTAGAAAAAGAAGCACAAATGGGACTGGGTTGATGATGATCACAATTTCCCGCCGTTTGCATGTAAGTTTGTGTTTGGATTCACTTTAACGTGCAGAATAATATAAGGGGGGGGGGGTGTTGGACTTTTTTATGCCACTTTCCCCTACACACACGTATACAAGTCTATTATTAGCTCACCTCATATCAGCTTAAGCTTTTAAGATAGATTGATAAACTAACATGATATCATAATATAAGATCCTGAATTCAAATCTCTGTAGATACACTCTTTATTCCTTTTAATATTGTCATCGTGTATTGGTTTCTTCTTAAGTATTCATGTTTGGAGTGTTAAAATATAAAAATTATTATTAACTCGCGTTTTATCGATTTAAATTTTTGAGATTAATTGATAAACTGATAATATATATATATATATATGTGTGTGTTTATATATATCACAAAGAATTGATAGGTCATAGAATGTCACTTTCATGGAGGAGGTGGGTGTCTCTTATTGGGTGGATTTTAGCGGGGGTTTAGCACTTGTTGACCATTTGACACAACGAAATTGGCTAATTATCGGGATCAAATTGGTTCAACAAATTGTAACCTCTCAACCAAGGCCTTAATCTACACGGAAGCTTTTGTTTTGTTATCTTTTTGGATATTTTGTGATTATACCAAAAGCACAAAACAAATGTGACCACTCAGAAAAATTGTAGAATAGTTTTTTAAGGCGAAAAATGATGGACAGATCCAAAAGTGATAGATCAGGAACAACAAAAGAAAAAACAAATGATATAATTATTATTGTTATTTATGAACTAAAAGAGCAAACGATCAAAATTGGAAGTAGTAATGGGCCCGGAAACGCTTACTTGGTCCTGAAACTGAGTTGCATTCGGCCCAGTCTTGCATGTATGTGAACGAAGTCCATGTATCTTGTGTTTGAGGCCCATTTGGCCCATTAATCGCTGTCTTCGGGGAATTGAAATAAATGCAATGCACATAGTCGTATTGATTCTTGCTATCTAAACATAATTAAATGAGTACATTAGGGACACCATTTTATTTCTAATTTTTTAAATGTTAAATTTATTTATCAATTTTTATTAAAAAATATAATTAATTGATATAAAATACTCCAAACATTTATCATAAAAGCACGATAATATATATATATCATATAGATTGATATTTAAAATTTAGATTAGAATTAATGTTTGTAGTATTTTTCTAATTAAATATATTATATACAAGAGCATGTTTGCAAAAAGAGCATGATTACTTTGCATGTGAGGGAAATGATTGATTTCCTTTCCAATTAAATCAATAATGAGAATTTAGTAGGTTTCTATTAATTATAGGAAATAAGAAAAAGAAATAGCACCTCTTAAATATTGATTACATGTTCAAGAAAATATATCATATTTACTCATATATAAATATTAAGTTACTATTTATGAGCCAATGAATATTTAATTGTGAAAAGAGAAAAGACATTCTAATATAATTATATTAATAAGATTAATATTTCTAAGTTTTAGTAAACATTACTGAAGAGAATTGGATTGCTTCTCATTATACCATCAAATAGATAAGTATATATTAGATAAAGAATCAATTATTATCTTTCTCATTCTCATATTTTACTTTCCAATCTCGTTATTCTAGATGCTAGTTTCCTAAAAATAAAAGGACTATCAAGACTCATACATCTGAGAGCGTTTCTAAGAGAGTGTTCGGTTGGAGGAAGAGATGGAGGGAGTGAGAGGGTGGAGGAGATACTCGTTCCGTTGTCATTTGGTTGGGAGAGAAAAGGGTAGGAGATGAGAGAAGGAGGATGTCCTCTCTCCAAACCCCCATTTTTTACTCCTTCCAGTTATGAAAGCATCCATCAAATCCAAACAATTATTGAAATGGACAATATAATATTTAATTAAAAAATTATTATTTATCTTTTCAATTCTCCTCGCTTACCAACCAACATAAAAGATTTTTATAATTCTCACGATCCCTCTTACCAAGCCTAAAATCCACACCCCTAGCGTAGAAACTTTATTTGATAAGAGTTGTTCCGGAATTATTAAAGTAGCTGACCCTTTGGAAAAATAAAAACGTCCTAACATCTTTTCCTCTTCATACCTAAAACATTCTATTAAAAGAGATCTTGAAAATTCAATAATTATTATATGTTTTCACACGAACATTTAAAAAGAGTAGTTCCAAAATTCTTCGAACACAAACCAAATGGAACATATTCATCTGCTAGCTGTTTTTTTCTTTCCTGATCTAGTCTTTTCTTTTCTAAAACTAGTTTTCTTATCAAAAAAAAAAAAAAAAAAAAAAAAAAAAAAAAAAACAAAAAAAAACAAAAAACAAACAAACTAGTCTCTGTTTGGGGCAATCATTTGCCTCAATTTGGGTCATTCCATTTAAATGGCTCATTTGAATTTGTGTCTGGATTTTGTGTATCTGAAATGGAGTATTTAGATGTCTATTTTGATATATACATATAAATTCAAATATTTTTATTTAAATATATTGTACTAAATGTAAACGTTCAAATGTCAATTTGAATGACTATTTAAAAGCTTTTGTTAATTGTTTTATTCAAATATTTTTATTTAAATGTTATAATTCAGATGGTTCCTAAAAAAGGAGCACTAGTTGTTTTTTTTTTTTTCCTGATTATTTACATTTGCAAGAGATCGTTGGATTCAACTTTGTGAGGTATATTAAAGGTTGGTGTTAATTAGCTGAATTTTATGGTGCATTTTCTATATTGGTATGTACATGTGCAAGTTATTCTATACACCGGCAAATAGTGAGTAACCCTTAATGCTGGTAATTATAAATAAAAATCTATTTATACGTCTTTTCAGAAGCTTTCTTTTTCCAAGCTCAACTGGAGCTCCAACTAAGTGACATAAAATTCATAAATAATAGGCTGGCTTTGCTCATTGAGTTGTCAAATTTATTGTTGCATTTAGTTGGTGCTATTCATTTTTCTTTACAAGATGCTACTTCTCACCATGAATTTTTGCAGGGATTTTAATGACGGTATCTTTAGGTAAAATCTTAAATCTAACAGTTGTATAGATTTCGTAATATGTTACATTAATATCATTAATCTATAATATTTTCGGTTGATATATATTATCGGATTGATATGATTGTCGAACAGAAGATTCATCATGAATTTTAATATGAAAAAATAAAAATAAAAAATAAAATAAAATAGAACTTGAACTTAGATTGGTTAGTTAGGGACCTGACTTGGAGGTGTAGATCTACGACGTATATAAAGGCAATGAATTCAAAGGCGCAAGATACTCGTGACATTGTAGCTAGATAGGTTCTAGATTTGTCACACAGTCAAAGTTGTCAAACTATGTACAGCCATGGAATGGGGGATCTTGTGCCAGCTATATCCTGGGATTTGCTTTATATGGTTTTCACTTGCGACATCCAACATTTAGTGGTTGGAAGAGGAAACCATATCTGACCACAAAAGTCATCTACCATTATCTGTGTGTGTATATATATATATATATATATACATATGAATGTATATATATATATATGTGAGAGAATATTTATCTTCTAGATCTTGTGTAAATGTTCCTACGTGTGCTCACCCTCTTGGATTGTGGAAATAATAATAATAATAATAAATTATTTTTTTCCTTGAAAAATATAGGGATATTCAAAATATTGTTAATGTTAGAAAGTTGTAATAGTAGTCTGGGTAGTAACATACTTAAAGTGAGAAGTAATATATGAAATAAATATTATGTTATACTTCTAATAGTAGTCTGGGTAGTATTGTTGATAAAATGTTTTATTATTAATATTGTGATTATTATTTTGAGGGTAAGGTTGTGGCATGAATTATTGTTGTAAAACATAAATCTAATTGGATTGTAAAATAAAATGAATTGAAATACAGGAATGCTTGGAGAAATTTCTATTAGTACACCAAGGAGTTTCTTTGTTTCTGTTTTTCTTGTTTTTGATGGTAGGAAATGAAAACGAAATGACAAGAGAATTTACTTTAAGCACAAAGTATTTGTTAATCCAAACTAACCTACCTCTATCCTTATAACTCTCTTTATATTAAGAAAAAAAAAAACCCCAAAAAAAACCTCTTTTTTTTTTTTTTTTTCCTTCTTTTTCGGGTATCACGATGCAATATGACGTGCCAAAAAGTCCATGAATATTCGAAAAATTTTCTTCCTAGCAAGGAGTTTCTTTTTTATTTTATTTTTTTTAAATTCTACTATTTTTGGAGGAAAAAAGCAAAGTAAAGTAATGGTAGAACTCAGTTCAACGCATAGGCTCATATATATAAACTACAAATTTTTTTTTTCTTTGCATTATGTGTATTACATGATTATTGATTTGGATTAATTGCTATTATCCTTTTTGTCAGCATCAACAATAATTACACTTTTGCTGAAAATAAAATAAAAAATAAAAAAACAACCATCATGATAGGGTGGTATAACACATCAACAACCACAATGAATAGCATTGAAGAGATAGGATTTCTATTTCTTAAGGGTTAAAAAAAAAAACAGAAGAAAATTGAAAAAAAAATATCCATTTGATATTGATTTGAAAACATTTTAAAAAGAAATATCACGATTTCTAATAAAAGATATTTTATAAATGGTTCTGAAGTAGTATTTGTTTTGCCTAACGAAAACGAAAACAAGAAATCATTTTTAGTCTTTATTAAGGAATAAGAAAATTAATAATAAAGTTGTTTCTCATTTTGTTTTTGTTTTCTAAGACTTATACACCAATAAATATTTTCAAAAATATAATCAAATATTATTTTATTTTTCTTATACCCAAATCAATTCATAAAAAAACATAATTATAGGTAATTTCAAAAAATATCTCAAAATTATTTTCAAAACATTTTATTTGTTTTTGAAAGGAAAAACATTCTCATTTTTATTTAATATAAAAAATAAATTTTTGGCAGAAATATTTCAAAACGGTTCAATGATTTCCATTTCTCAAAAAAAAAAAAACAAAAACAAAAATAAAAACAAAAACAAAAAAAAGGACAAAATGGAAAATTGTTGTGAAGAAACGACAACTTAGCTGGTCACCAGTTCAGAAAGTGGCCAAAAACATTCACTGACCCCAATATGTACACCAATTAATGAGTTTAATCTAAAAAAAAAAAAAAAAAAAAAAAAGAGTTAAATAATGCCAATCTGACTCAAAAGTATTGTAATATGAAACAGGCTTTTACGTCACATAATAGTTTGACTATATCTATACACATGTATTCCCCGCCGTTCAATCTGTTCCAAGGGAATATCTCAATATCCCTTCTGTTTCTCTAATTTTTTTTTTCCCTCCTTATTTTATTTTATTTTATATCCTGCAGTAACACTTTTTTTTTATATTATTAATAAGAATTCCTATTTTAATTTTGAATTAAATTGTTTTACCTCTGTGTTTTAAATTTTTAAGATAAACTCTCGTAAGGATTTATTGTTTTAATTTTGAATCAAATTTTTTAACGCTCTGATCTGTAATTATAACTGTGCTTCAAATTATATTAATAAGAATTACTGTTTTAATTTTGAATTAAATTTTTTAACGATCTGATCTGTAACTATAATAGTGCTTCAAATTTTTAAGATAAACGCTCATAAATCATAACATTAAAAAATTAATCCAACATTTCCATTGAGAAAAAACAATACCTATCAATAATGTGTGATAAAATATATTATCACAAAAAGACCTAAAAGATGTTATGTTTTTCTCCGGTCTAACGATTAGCATATTATAGGACTATAAATAAGGGAAAAAGAGCAACATAGTTTTTTTGGAAGAGATTAATAGTAAACTATTGTATAATATTTTAAATATAGTAATAAATAAATAAATAAATAAATTATGATCACATAATATTTTAAAAAAAAAATATCCTCCTTCCTTGTCTCTTTTTAATAGGAAATCATGCACATAAATTTATTGTTAATAATTAATCGTAAATCCTTAGAAATATATGTTATAATTGTATAAACTTCAAATATATATATAATATGTATTTCCTATAATTATCTACAAGTAATTTATCAACCATAGGTTGGATCATGATTATTAAAAAAGAAGAAGAAGAAGAAGAAGAAGAAGCTTAGATGGTTACGTAGTGTGAAATATTGAAATTTGAGCTATTTTAGTCGAGCTATAAATATCACTAATAAAAATAAAAAAAATTCCAACTTGCATACTTTGGTCTTACTTGTGGTACGGGGCTTCTAAGTTATTGGTTTTTCCTTAAATAATAATCTTAAAATAAAAGCTAATACATAGACCAAGGACCATCCTTGTTGATTGGGTTAAAAAAAAATAATAATAATAATAATATAAGTGTACATCAAATGACTTTTCTCTCAATGCAATCACCCAATTTATTTATTTATTTAAATATTTGTGTTCATTTCTCAATAATAAGGTAGCTTTCTACTTTTGAGTATTTTAACATTTAGGATGTTCTTTTTATAATTCTTCTTGTGACATTTTTCGTAACCATAAACAGCATCCTAAACGTATGATGGTATGACCATCTAAATCTAATCCTATCAACTATGGACTTATTCAGAATTTTAATATATCTTTGTCTTTATTTTATATATATATATATTGTTTTTTTATATATATTTGTCGGTGTGTATTCTGTTTGACCGCATGCAAAGTGCCATACTTTTCTTTTATTTTTTAAATAAGAAATATAATTTGAGGGAGCTCGTTATTGTTTAATAATTGGGACAATAAATTATGAAGGTATATTTAACTACTAATAATTTTTCCCATGCTTAGAAAACCCTTGACAATTAGGGTTTTATGTATGTTTTTTTTTATCCTAATATTTAACCACAATCATATCAAAATAAAAATATATAGAATTGATAATTTTTTAAACAAATTCAACGGTGTGAAAACAAAGTACCATCTATAGGTTATGTTGGAAATTACCTTTTGTAATTCATGAATAGCTAAATGAGTATTTAGGTACTTGAATTTCCAGGATATAAACTCTTTTCTTTCTTTTGTTTGAGATTGTATTTTACCAAATAGATAGTGTGTAAAAAAAAAAAACCACCCCAATTTTCCTACATCACGAAGAGATATAAATAACTCAAATGAAGAAAATTAAATTTAATATTAATTTTTATTGATTTTTTCAGAAAAAAATATAAAAAATTTTCAAAAAATAAAAATAAAAATTAAGTTGAAAATTTTGGATTTAAACTTTCACTCCAAATTACCCCTTAATCTCTACGAGTAATATTCAGGAAGTATAAAAATCAAAGGCACTATTTTTCTTTCAATAAGTACAAAATATTTCTGGCACAAATTAAAGAGAAGGAAAAAAGATGTGTACAATTCCCAAAAACACGTGCATGTTAGATGATAAATTAGGACAAACATACACCGTTAGATCTACTGACTATTTTTCTCCGTGATATTTGACCGAAAGAACAAATCTACACCGGAACGAAGGGCCGGACGCGCGGCGGCGGCTCGCAGCAGAAGGGAGCCGCCGGGTGCTGCCACTTCTTGAAGACGACGACCGGCGGTTTGTCGGAGTCGGCGTCGCGAGATTTAGCGTCGGCCGTCCGATCGAGAGGCTTCGGCTTCGGCTTCGGCTTGGGCGGCGCCGCCGCCGCGGGGGGAGATGTGGGAGAAGCGAGCGGGGAGAGGAGAGGGATGGCGACGTTCCAGTTGGAGACGGGGCTGATCTGGAGAGAAGCCGGCGCGCGGCGCTGGAGCCGGCTGGGTTGGCGGACGGCGCCGGCGACTGAGATCGGTCTGGTTATTTCTGCCATGGATTTGGCGAAGAGGTCTAGAGAGAGTGAGAGAGAGAGAGGGAGAGGAGAGAGAGAGAGAGAAGTATGTTTTGTCGATACTTGGATTGGTTTTGCGCTTTGGTTTTGGAAAGAAACAGGGGAAGAATGATGATATTATATATGTATGAGATGAGAGAGAAAGAGAGAGAGAAGTATGTTTTGTTGGATACTTGGATTGGTTTTGGGTTTTGGTTTTGGAAAGAAACAGGGGAAGAGTGATGATATTATATGAGTGAGAAAGAGGAGAGAGAAAGAGAGGAGAGAGAGAGAGAGAGAGAAAAGAAAGGCATGTGGTGTGCACGGTTCAGTCAGAAAAGGTTATGGGCTTGAGCTGTCACACTTTCCACGCGGCTTCGGCTTGGCTGGCTCTACTCTCTACGCCAAAGTCATTTTTTATTCTCTCTTTACCTTAAGCACAAATTTTTATTTTCTGATAATTTAGGCCGTTTTATGAAAGGTTCTCGAGACATGTTTTGATTTAAAAATCAGACAGTCATTCAAAAAATATATATATATATAGTTTTGAAAATATGAGTTTGGAAAAAAAAATTATTTGAAGTAAAAAATTATATAATCTCAAAACATAGTCAGAAAAAATATCAATATGTATTTTGTTTTGTTTTTCTTAAAATTCTATTAATAAAATATATAATTTGAATTTTGAAATAATAAAATTATACTTTTTTAAAAAAATAATAATAATAAAATTATAGATATTTAAAAGTTTAAATTTATTATAGACATTTGGATTATGAATGGTTAAAATTACTTTTGAGTTAAAGAAAAAGACCAAAAAAAAAAAAAGTTTGGAGATATACCCCTAACCTTCAAAAATATAATGCTTCCATTTGATTCGTTAGTTGGAGATAAAATTTTTAAATTAGAGTTAGTTAACTTTTTAAAAACTTTTAAAAAAATTAATATGAAAATTTTAAATTTCAATTGAAACACCAGACAAAAGCATACATGAAAAATAAAACTTTCCCGAACTTTATCAATATCCTTGACCATATTTAATAAAAATGCCAATCTTTCTTATTCTGTGAAATAAAGGTGTGGAAGTTCATAGCATGCGGATAAGAATGACTGTTGAAAGTCTTAGTGATGTGCCTTATCTTTGAAACGAGGAACATATCACCCCAATCTTATTGTATGTGTTAGAAATCATGTTTTGTACGAGCAAGATTATAGACACTATAAAGTTGAATATTTAACTAATAAAAATAAGGTTTCACATTTAACTCTCAAAAGACCCCTTATATTTAAACCTTCGGCCATATACCTATTTATGGTCATCCTTTATTACTAGACTATCACGCTCAGTGATATTCATTAGAACTAAACTCGGTTAATTTTTTTAATTATAATGATGAAAATACTCAAATAAGGGGAGAACATAATAAATGAGGTTTAATTACAAAATTTCCTCATCAAAATCGTTCTTTTGATAGTTCAAAGGATAGAAAATACATTTTGTTACGCATTAATGTATGGTTGTTGACGTAATTATTACTTTATTATATATTCTAATAAACAATAACTACTGTTCAATTACCATTTCATTAACTAGTGTTGCTTTTAATTTGGTATAACAAAATGAAAAAGAAATGAGAGGTCATTTTTCTTGGGATTAATTTGCAATCATTCTAACAATCTCTTCCATTCGTGAGAGATTTAAATTATGGTGTTTTAAAGGAAATTGAGTTATTCTTTAATATACATTTATTCATCTTTTCTCTTATATTAAATAATCATAAATGTCAAAATTCTTATACTAATCCCTCAACTACTCTTATTACTTTCATTTTTCTCTCCAACCAAACACTCTTAAGTCACGAGAATGAGCCATTGAGGAGTAGAAAAATTTTTAATAATTTTTTTACTATAAAACAGTATAAGCTAAAGACGTTTGGGGCCTCAACTCTGGTTGGGGTTTTCCAATTTTTTTTTATGTGTCTTAAGTAAGCCAATTCCACTATTTACATATTTAAATATCTATTTTTTATTTTCAAAAATTCAAATTTTAAAAATTTATAATTTTCTTATTTCAAATTAAAATTGAGATGATTTTTTAAAATTACATAGAATAACGAGAAGAATAAAACAATATTCATATTGCTATTTTTTCTCAAACACATTTTTAGTTTTTGCACTTTTACTATCATTGTTCATTTTTAGTCAAATACACATTTCCAAACATTAACTCATTTTTAATTAAAAAAAAAAAATCCAAAACTTCAATTTCAATTGATGTTTCAAACAACTTGGATAACAACTTGAATAGTAGTCTAAAAACAAGCTTAACTAAAATATGGACCCTAATTAATCTCCTCTTTTTCACCCCTAACTTCAAGCTTCAACCCTTGACTAACTAAAATATGGACCCTAACCTTGATCTTTACACTTGGAATTTGATTTCCCACCCCACCTAGTAAACTTCCTAATCATTTATGGGTAAAACTGTGATAAAATTCCTTTTATATGCCCTATTAATAAAGCTAATTTTTAAACCACTCAGATGTAATCAAACGATTGAGATATTACTTGTGTACAGTAATTATCATACACTTTACCTTACAATAGTATTTGACTAAGAAATTAAATAATAATAATACTAATAAGAATTTTTTAAAAAATCCACCTTCACTTATGGAAAGTTAGGGGGAAAGGGGGCGAGGAGGTTTCCGTCGCTGGGGTTAGGAGGGAGGGGCTTGTTGTCCTGGGAAGGGAGGCGCAAAGGTTGCCGGTCAGGAGCCTAAGTTGCAGAGGGACCGAAGAAGGTAACTGGGCAAGGGGTCGAATAGCAGAGGGACTGGATCTTAGAGCGGCTTACCGAGGGAAGGTCAATGCCGAGGGGCTTCATTGGCATCTGGGAACGAGGGGGGACTAGGTCATCGAGGTCAAGGTATTGGGTTATCAGCCTCATGGCAGGCAGATCTAACGTGGGGGATGGTGGGGTTTCGTCGGCGTTGAGGGGAGGTCACCGATGTCGGTGGGGACATGGTTGTTTTAGTTTTAGTTTTTTTTTAATTATTTTTTATGTATTATTTTTTAATTTTTTTTAGTCTATTAGTATGAGGTAAGTTATATTATAATTATCATGCATAAATAACATCTTAATTGTTTAATTATATCTTAATAATTTAAGAATGAATTCTATAAAAAAGAATTTATCGTAATTTTATTCATTATTTATAATCCTTTATTTAGATGAATTTAGGGGAGGCTGTGACAAAGATATCTTGATAGACATATATGTGGTTACTAAAATTTATGGAATTGAGATGAAATCGGACAAATAAAAAAACTTTACACAAAAACTCAAGTGCACACTGCACATGCAAACACACCCTTTGCCCCCATTATTCCCTAGACCATGGCCTTGAGCAGTGTCTTCATGAACAGCCCCACCACCGCCATCGACCCACGCCCCCGCCGTAGACCCAAGCCTCTGCCGTTCAGGTACAGCCCCGCGAGCGCACCGATGGTGTCGCGACGCATCCCGAACGGCAAAATCGGTTACCGGCTTTCCGTCGATAGCCCCTAACCTGAGAAATGACCCCCACCCCGGCGACCTTCCGCTGTTCAGCACTTAAATCGCTTCCCTCACCCGACTTGCAAAATCGCCCCCCCCCCCCCGGGTTGGCCATTCGGCGATGGCGAAATCGCCCGCCCCCGGTGGCCACCCGACCTGCGTGGTCTGGCCAGATCTCGCCATTGGGGATGTCACTGCTCCGGTGAAGAAGAGAGAAAAAGCGAGTGGAAAGAACGGAGGATTTTTTTTTTTTTTTTTTTTAGAAAAAGAGGAGAAATTTGATACGACCAATCTTTACATTTACACAAAATTACAGTCGTATATTTTAAAAATAATGCAATATAATATTCCTTAAAATTGACAACTAACGTAGGACTCTACCACATATTCTCGGTTGGTTGGTTAGACCTTAAAAAGAGGTCTTTTTGGGACAAAAATCTCAATTCCATTATACTTTTTTTCAAGCCGAGCCAAAAGGAATGCAAGCTGAGAAACAGCCAAGACTTTAAACAAACCTTTCCCAACTGAAAAGTAACATAGAGCATCATATTCTTTGTCAGTCAAAGGCTGAGTTTTAGTGGGTCCCATCTCAAAACCGTGGGGACTTCGTCTTTCGAGAATGAGTTTTTTATTTTTTTTTTGGATTTATTTTTTTATTCTTGAGGACCTCTTCCTTTTAAAGTTTTAGCTTTCACCGCCGGTTTTTGACCCTTTTTATTGAATCAAACGGAATGCTTCAAATAGACATCACAAACGTCGATGTTTTAACCCACGAACCCCACGTGGCACCATCTTAGCCGTCGTTGACTGCGGGAATCTGCGGCAGAAACGTTGTTTACGTGGTCGATTGTGTGCCTTTGAGAACCAATGTGGTGACACGTGTCTGCCTCGTATTTGTCCTAATCCGCATCGTCGTTTTGTAGAATTTTGTGGACCATCTACAACCAATCAACGATGCGGCCAAAGCTCGTCAAACTCAAAATCCGGTGATCAACCAGTCAAGGATATAACCGTCTTTTCAAGAATATTCCACTTGTTTATTACTTTTTTTCTTTTTTCCTTCTTCTCCATTCAATAAAAAAAGGACACAAGGATTGCCACCCTCAGCCTTTCGTCATTTTCAAAATCCGCAAAACTATCGAGAAAACGAAAAGTATCTTACTCAATTTTATTAAAAAGCTAAAAACGAAATTATAAAATATGGAACCTAGATGCATCTAAAAATAAAAATAGATATTCTACTGGTAAAAGGAAAATGAAGATATTCTCATGATCCGAACAAATTGACCTTTGCATTCGTTACCACTAGCAAGGACAAAATTTACAAAATTGGGCTCTTCTTGAAACTACTAGACTAGACATGAAAAGCCCCCACCAGCACGTGCATATATATATATATATATATATACATATATATATATATATCAAGGTTTAAAATTATGCAATTGAGTATTAAAGCGTTTTATATTCACAAGTTAAGACATAAGTTTTGATACAATTTAAGAAATAAACCTCAAAATGAAACTATAAAAATAAGTCAGAAAAAATATGAAAAATCATATAATAGGTAGATATCATAACATAACATCAAAATTTTTTGCTTCCAATGTCTATCTTTCAATCTCTTGTAAACATTACAGGTCCATTTGATGAATGAGTTTGAATTAAAAATTTTAAGTTTCAATAATAAATTTATGTTGACTTTTCAGAAAAGACAAACTTTTTCAGAAAAGATAAAAACTTTTTCAGAAAAAGACAAAAACTAAAATGAAAATTTTGATTTAAAACAATGTTCCAAACGGGCCCGTACATAAACCAATATGTTCATCTTTATAGTAACAAAGTGATTTTTTTAGACCTGAAAAACTTCAGAAAAATTGAGACAACAACCTCAATATTACGCAATTGCATGTGTTCCTAAAGACGTCTCAATTCATAGAGGCGTATACAATTTAGAGTGCAATTGAGGCTTAGTTCTCATTATTATTTTTTTTTCCGCAATTTAGAGGGCAAAGATATAATATATATAAATATATATACACACACATACATGAACCCAGATTTTTTTTGCTAAAGATACATGAACCCAGCTATGCATATAAAATATATACCATAAAATCCATGAAGTTAACAAAATGGTTTTTTGAAAAATAACTTCAATTTTAAACTCATCTGAAAAGCATTTTCAGCTCCTCAATCCTAGCAGACCGAACTTCCTCATCGGTGAGAGCCCCAGCTATCATTCTCTGCTTCCTGGCTTGAACCTGTTGCATGCGTTCCTCCACAGTGTCCTGTGTCCATTTACAATTGGTTAACTATGCCCCTTTGAATCACCGAGACTGTTTCTAGACACTATTTAAAAAGTTTTTTATAATATTTTTTCTTATAAAAATTTTTCCAAACGGACATAATTGATAAGTTTTGTTAAGTTGACAGCAATGACAAAAAAAAAAAAGTCCTAGTGGGTGAACTTCTCACAAAAATAAATAAATAAACAAAAACAAAAATAAAAATAAAGAAGCTAAGGTTAGGCAAGAATGAATAAGAAGCTTTGTAATGTTGTTATTAAAATGGCTACAACTTTGACTGGGTACGTCAACAACATGGAACTCAGCTGGCCTCTAGTCCAATTATTCATGCTTGTTTTTGATTTATATCAGACCTTTTCTTTTAATCATTGAACAAAAGTATTTGGAGTTTTGGATCTATACTCTTTTCTTGAGTCCATGACCCGGTCAACATGTCAGGGATCCTAAGGAGCCCAATTCAGAGTATAAGACGTTTCGGGCCAAATTTGACCCGCTCCACCCACTCTCGTCGTGGGCAAACTTGATGCCAAATCAATAATAAGAATAATAGATTATATCTATCAATAAAAATATAATAATAATTTGATTAAAAAAAAAAGAGTTGGGTTTAGAATCAGAATATCTCACCTTGACAATGAATCGACGTACAGAAACCGTTCGTTTTTGGCCAATGCGGTGGATTCGCATAATCGCCTGCTCTTCAACTGCTGGATTCCACCATGGATCCTATGAAGAGAACATGGCACGTTTGAATTGACAAAGAAAATGAGAATCTTTTTCTTTTGGTCAAAAAAGGAAAAAAGGGAATCAAAAGATGGAAAGGAAAATGTACCATCAAAAAGACGTTAGATGCTGCAGTTAAATTCAACCCCACACCACCAGCTCTCAAAGACATTAACAGAACCTGAAATACAACACCAGCAACTCATTATTTAACATCAAAAGTATCAAAGCAGTGGAGAATAAGTGGGAATATTTTAACTATTTTAAAGTGCTTTACCATTTTCTCTTTGTTCTCGTTGAACTCATACAAGACCTTCTCTCTTTGCTTCTGCGTCAGCCCTCCATCGTAGCGCAAATACCCGATTCCCTCCCTTTTCAAAGGGATCTCTAGAAGGTCCAAAAAGGTGGTCCACTGACTGAAAACGATGCTTTTTTCGCCTGTACCAGAATGGTGAATTCGTTCCAAGCAGTTCAAGAGGCTTGAGATCTTTGATGATTCCTTCCAGTTCTTCTCAACATCAACATGGAACCGGCTCTCTGATGGGCACGTTATGAGGTCGGTTTTTCGAACCATTTGACGACACAATGGGCATAGCCCAGCTGCTGGGGATCGCCAGCTTGAGAGAAGACACTCCCTGCACATTCTGTGCGCGCAGGGTGTCAGTACAGGGTCATCTGCCGACTCCATGCATATGGGACACTCCAAGATCTCGCCACGTCGAATGGCCTCGACGACTTCTTCAACGTATGCTTTGGTGGGGCCATTTGGTGTTGAAGTAGCAGACTCAGGGTTTAGTTCAAAAAATCTTCTGGCAAGCTTGCTCAAGTCTGCAAACTTCTGTGAATTGCCTCGACTGCATTGTAAGAAACCACGGAAATCAGAAGCAAGAAAATGGAACGGACCGGACCACGTTATTTCAACAATGTTGCTATTCTTTTCACCTCATAACAAGAAATGGGTGGTTGCAACACTGCCTCAGCCGTAAAAGCAGCTCAAGGATACTAGCATAGTTATGTAGAACTTTCCCTTGAGCCACAAACTGGTCGAACTGGACCTGCTCATACAAAAATGTTCAATGCGTAATTAAATTAAGAAACTAATACTGGCTGTCAAGAAGATTAGAAGAAATGAAAATAATCCTTGAATAGAAACTAAATCTTGAAGCAAAAAGCTACCTTAGATCTTTTAAACAGGGCATCATAAAAATCTTGTTCGGCTTCCGTCATTTCACACTCAATGAGTTGAATGTCAGTTGGAGGAAGAACAAGTATGGGTCTGTCCATTTACCAGATATTAAAACGCTGACATTGTATTAAAAAAGAGAAGGCAATGTACAGGAACTGAACAGATTAGATAATCACCTTCCTTCTTTATCCTTCGATTCCTTTGTTCTTCTCAACATAAGAGGCCTCAAAATAGCCTTTATTAGTCGTAACCCTCTTGGGTCACCATTCTCATAAGGCCTTTGAATCAACTTGTTCCACCTGCAAATGAGCAGAATCATGTGTGAATGACAGAATAAAAGAATTAATGGGCTAACAAAGTCACACTTGAGACCCAATCTACCACAGAAAAAAGAGACGGAAATACACGAAACTAGAGTTCTTTTTTGAGATGCTTTGTCATACCATGCCCAGTTGCACCATGGTTCAACATGCAGGAAGCATAGGAGACTGTAGAGGTCCTCCAAATTATTCTGCAGCAATTGAACAAATTCACCAATTATGACTTAAATGGTTCTCAACTTGAAGACTAACCAAACAGTATATCTCGAAAGCATTCACGTGAGCTTGAGGCAATAGGAAGACCTGAATAGGTGTTCCTGTCAGACACCATCTGCAATGAGAGGATAAAGTAAAGGAAGCCCGAGCACCTAGAGTCTTCCAGCATTTGATCGTATGGGCTTCATCTAGCACCACCCTATACCAGTCCACCCTGTGGAAAATGCTGTTCTCTCCCTCCTGTATCAGGATTTTAAAAATTTTAATTCTATAGAAGATAAAGAATTAAATTGGAAGAGAAAGACTGCTAAAACGAACATCCTTACATTTTTGTGAGCGTTGGTCAGGACACCATATGTTGTCAAGACGACATCATATTCTGCGATCTCCCTGGGATTATGTGCTCTTCCCCCACCATAGTGAACAAAAATGGAAACGCTTTCTGGCTCTGAATGTGTTTCAAGCTCATCCTGGTAATTTTTCAAGCAGTCCAATAAGTGATTTAGCAAGTTTAACGAAACTCTAATAACATCCTCAATTTTAGGTTTCTGAATATTAGCAAACAGGAGAGATTTACCTTCCACTGGCTTAACAAAGCCATTGGACAAATAATGAGTGTACCACCCTTTGGTTTGGACGAGGCAGTGCTTTCTGCAGCATTTTTAACAAGTACTTGATTATCAGGACTACATCGGCGAGGACTTTTTAGAATTAAAGCAATTGTCATCACAGTTTTCCCGAGCCCCATTGCATCTGCTAGGATCTAAAGACACAAAATGAAGTTTGTATGCAGTGAATAACCACAAGCATTGGCACAAAATGAGATTTGCTACAACATACTGACGCATGTAAGACCAAAATAGAGCAAAGTGACGACTAAGTACTCACTCCTCCTCTTGCCATCTGAGTTGCAGTTGGAAACCTGGTTGTTGCTTCCCCTGAGAAGAGGTTCACATAGATTGAGGAAGCTCTCCTGCCAAAACAAGTTCATCATTTAACAGCAATATTGATTTGAACAAGTGCGTTATAATTTACGTCGCAGATGAAATGTGTGTTCTTTGTTCCTTAATTTCCTCTATAACTTCAACAGACTACATACTCATCACTTATACAATAGGCTGCCCAGCAGGGATGAAGAGTTTTTGTTGCTTTCTCAACGTCAATTCCCTTCTCTAGTTCTGACATCCAATAAAGAGCTTGTTTCTGATATGTCCTTAGGTTACACGTCAGAGTGCTTGGCGGTTCCATCACCTAAAATATTAGGAGGAATTTAACACATGATGATCTTCAAAACATAACAGCATAATTTATTTTTTAAACACCGAGTTAAAACATCACAGACCTCTAAATTGTATGAATCTACAGCTCCAACAAGCTTACTGAGAGATGATTGTGAAACAGCTTGCTCATCTTTGGCTTGCTCTGGATACTGCTGGCAACCTTTCCTTTGTTTGACAATGGGCAGCATCGACTCAGCTTCATCTGGTTCAGCCTGTTTTAGTCAGAATAATATGCTTTGTAAACAAGGCATATTAATGACCAGTTAATCACATATCTCAAACAATTAACAAAAAACCAGTACTTACTTCTAGATTTAAGAGGCGCTTCCGAGAATCAAGTTCTTCCGGGGTGAACTCAGCCTGTTTAGGACCAATAAGAAGTACAAGCTCATCGAGAAGTTGATTAAAACAAATAGGATTTAATCATTGTTGTCTTAGTAAAATGTTGAATGATGGGCTACTAGAACAATGAAGTTAGAGAGTACCTTCCGAAAAGGTTTGATCTTCAGGAATTTGAACAGAGTAAGGAGAGGATAAATCGTGGAGTCGATGCTCGTAGCTTCGAGCTTCCACCCCCATGAAGAATTGTCATCATCCGTAAATATCGAACTATGAATGTAAAAGCTAAAATAAAAAGCAATCTATCAATTGGAGCAAAACAGAAATATCGATGTTAAAAGAGAGAACCAATGGATGATAACAAAGTGCTATTTTTTACCTTACATACAGCATGATTTCTTGCATTATAGAAAGGCATGGTGGCGCAGCTATACAACGCCCGCATAATTTCACCTTACCAGAACTCACAAGAGGAACGATACATTTTCCCCACTCCATGGGAAGCCGACCAATCTAATGTTTAAACACGACAGAACACATGTCACTATCAAGCCTTTGTATAAACAAGCAACTCAACAACAAACACCTATAGAGAACTGATCACAATCAAGGAATAAATTTTTATACCTCTCCAAAACGTTTGGTTGAGAAGCGAACAATCCAATGTGCATTGGACCTCCAATCGGTGGAAGGTAAAGAGAAGTGGACGATCTCATTGTCTGCCAATTTCCTGCCTTTAGTAGTTGAAAGTGCGGTGACCATTGTTCTGCCGACCAGAAACCAGTTGGGCTCTTCGGGGAAGTCCCCGTCCTCCATCGGAACATGACAAGGCTTTTGATCCTCAGTCCTTTGCTTCTTCGCATCGGATGAATTTTGCAAACTCTGTACTCTTTTATTAGGAATTCTGTTGAACTTCTTCACGAAACTCTCCCGAGTAATTTCTTTGACTGGTTCTTCCTTCACTGCAAGTACCTTTTGCTCAACCCCCAAGACAGGTTCTTGTTTTACGGGGACAATTGGCTTTGAACTGCTAATCAGGTCAACCTCAATCGGTTCATCCTTTACCGGGATGATGGCTGTCGCCCAGCGAAGCGGAACAGCTGCAATTGGCGCCTCTTGTTTCACTTCAGCATTGAGACCTTCACATGAAGCCTTGCTCCCCAAACTCACTACTGGTTCATTTTTGCCATTCTCCTCACACCATTGTTCGAATTCCTCGATAATATCTAGTAAACCCATAAACTTCCTAGGCTTAACTCGCTCGTTCAATCCGTTTCCTTCAAAACCAACACCAGGTTCCCCCTCTCGTTTCTCTCCAAAATTAAGACTTTCTTCAACTCGAGGCATACCGGGCCCCTCCTCCACTCGAATCACCGCGTTCGACTCGCTCCGAGACTCATCAACTTCAGATGGTTTAATCTTCATCACTTCTTTTGCTTGAGAGCTAAGAAATTCCTCCGTCGTCATGACTTTCGTATTCGTAACTTTCAGAAACTCGTCGAACGACATTCTAGAAGCCACATTTACCGCTTTTCGTTCCTCCGATTTCTCTTCTACGCCAGGGCTTTCTTCATTTCGATGAACATCAGGCTCCTCCTTGAATTGAATCGTCTCATTCGCCTCGCACCGAGACTCATCAGACGGTTTAGATTCAAGATATTCCTCCGTCGTCATTACTTTCGTGTCCGTAACCCTAAGAAATTCATCAAACGACATTCTAGAATAAACACTCACCTTTTCCCCCTTTTCCTTCTCCGATTCCTCCGGTTGTTCTTCTCCTCCGATCTGCGCCGAAATCCGAGCCCCCGTGCTCGTCATCGTCCGCTTAACCGTCACCAGCACCGGATTATCGGCGATAAATTTTGCAGCGGCGTCCGGATCGTCGCCGGAGAGGGAGAGCCCTCGGCGAATGTCGGATTCCGGGGTTTCGGACCCGACGATGGACCGAACCGTCTTGATCTTCTCTTCGTCCTCTGCTGTCCGATGATCGGCCTCCATTGTTGAGGCTCGGAAATGGTGGAGGAAGGAAATGAAAATGGAGGGAAATGAAAAGGTGAAATGAGAGCGAGGGGGTTTTATATGGGAAAGAATTTGGCGCCAAACGTGCTTTTACCATTCTCCAATTTGGCGGTTTTATTTCATATTTTATTTTATAAATATATATAAAGAACCTCTTAAATAGATTAGTTTATATGTACTTTCATTTTGCATCTTATCTTTTTTTTTTTTTTTTTTTGGCTCAAAGCATCTTACTAAATTTTTGAATATCTATACTTATCCAATTTAAGTGAAAAAAACTTAAGACCCGTTTCAAAAATATCTAGAGATAATATTTTTAAGGTTGTATTAGAAATATGTGCTTGAGAAGAAAATTTTTGAAAAAATTAGATGATTTAGAAAATAATCAAAATTTTGAAATATGTTTAAAATATATATATAAAATAAATCTTATCTTATTTGTCTCGTCGTTACGAATATTTTGACATAAAAATTATCTTATTTCAATTTAAAATGAGAAAATTATATAATTTTAAAATTTGAGTTTTTTTAAAATATAAGAATAAAAAATATTAATATAAAGTTAAGATTTTGAAATCGGGTATTGACTTCCCAAGCAGGTCCTAAAATTTTTATAATTAGAGAAATTTTTTTTTTTTAGAAAATCGAAAAACAACCTCTATTTCTTAGGGAATTCTAACATGGGGAAGGTTACTTACAACATAAAATTTTTCAATCGTTAGATCACTTTTTCATTGTCTAGAATCCGGACTTAAAAAATGTACCAAAACTAATTTCATAATTTTATACTGGATTACACTTGACAAAAAAAAAACCAAAAAAAAAAAAAAAAAAACAGTAAAATGCTCTTTTCTTCCTCTTCCTTCGTCCAAAACGTCGGGTGATCGAAGGAAAGGGGCTTGCTACTGGGTTCGCACGAGGGCGGCGGCGGAGATTTGGGTTTCAAGGGCTTCGCGCCATCTCCGAACCCACCTGTCAGACTTGGATTTTCTGAAAACGGCGAAAATGAAGAAGTCGTGGGGCTAATTGTTGAGCCACCAGTTGTCGGAGGTTGCGAGGCCACGATTGGGTGACCCAAAGCCCACATCGCCAGCCTCGCCACCAACGCCCATGTCATGAGCCTCGATCTCGCGAGCTCATAGCCCCTACACTTCCTAAGCCTTACCGATTTTCCAGATCTGTTCTCGGCCTCTCCATGCCATTGATGCCATCAGAACTCACCCCTAGTTTCGGTGGTGTTCTCACCGTCGGTGACTATAGGGATTGCCACTCGACCTCCCATCACAGATCCGCCAAACCAATGCACAAATCTGCCATGGTTTTGATGGCCGATGGCTTCGCCGTTGTCTCGCCGAACCTCCCCTAGCCATTGGTGAATGGTTGTTGGGAACCATGGAGGGAAGGCTTTTTATTTTTTGTTAGTGATTGCTTCAAATCCTGTGTAGCACCATCAAAATCAAATCTGGAAAGTTTTACTCAATTTTGTTTTTAGCTTTCAATTTTGTTTTTAGCTTTGTTCTTTTACAGGAGGGTCGGCCAAGGAATTTTGTTTTTAGCTTTGTTCTTTTACAGGAGGGTCGGCCAAGGCGAGCCAACCCTATAGGTGGTTACACAAATTATGTCGGCCATATGTCTTGATAGCCATACAGCACTCACCAATCCGAGGGTGAGCGTGGCATATTTAGCCAACCGACCCTTTTAAACTTCTCCCCTTCACCACCATTTCTATTTATACTCATTCTTTCCCTTGCCCTTACCTTCCCTTTCCGATGTGGGACTTTTCCAAAGCTCAAATTGTTCTATTACCTAGCCACTGACTTCTTCAACAACATATTTAGAGGGAAGATAGGAAAATAGAACCTTTGGAATATGATAATATTTATGCATCCTAACAATACAAAAAAATTATCTTTATGAATTAATATAACACATAGCCTGTGCTTGAAGGAAATAAGAGTCCTTGTACTTCCTGCCGATTCCTATGTGAATCCCGTTGCGAATCCAGTCCTCCCTGTGTATCCAAGCGTCCCGACCAAAGTCAAGAATTCCTAGGATCTGTCGAGAACAAGAGAGATTATTACATGAGGAATGTTTTATGACTGTGTTGATGAGTTGCAGCAAAAATAACTTACCGCTCCACCTTTCCATGATACAAAAGTCGGATTAGTTCTTGACTGCAAAACCTATTGAACATTGGTTAAAGTCAGATAATAAGTGGGTGAAATGTAAATCAAGTCTGATCCGTTTCACTTTTCAACGTGCCGCCACCAGGTACTTTTAAGTTTTATTTCCGTCTCTTCTTTGAGCAGAAAGGAAAACAAGAAATGAAATGATCGAGACAAAGTAGCTAACCTCAACAGTATCAATGGCCTCATTTGGAGGAATTGCATGCAAGACCCTGCAACAAGGGGGAAACGAAAAACAATGAAAATAACACGACCAGAAAAAAAATGAGGAAAAGAAAAGAGGGGAAAAAATGACAACATTTAAGTAAGAGTAGAACAAACCTGTCCTCCAAAGCAGGAACAAGACCAGTAGTCAAGGCCACGCCACCAATCTACAGAACAAATTGTGTCCATAAGCGAAGAGTTGATAAACATTAAACCTTGCAGTTCAACTTTATGCCAAAACTTACCAATTGTATGCTACAAAACAATTTTCTTTGGAGTTCAATGCGACCCGTCGAAAGAATGCTACTTGTGATGGCTTCTGCAAGGCCAACTTTCTCTTCTTTCTTTGGTTTGGTTGGAAAAACCGGATAGTTGTCCCACATCGGCAATCCAACATTGATGCCGGGAAATAACCCATCTGGCATTTCAGGTCTTCTGGGAAAATCCATTTGCCATGTATCTTCCAGCATATCCTCATAGTCATGAAACCTGGAGAAGTAAACCTATTAGAAGTCGTGCAGGATTTACCACAGACACTTTCTATCGTGCAAACGAAAACTTGACAAATGCTTTTACTAACCAAGAGCGGGATGGTGGAGGATAAACATCTGGAACCAAAAGAGTTGGGTAGAACAAACCCACTGGAGGGACCTATTTAGCATGCAGTTATAATTAATCTTCTGATTAGAAAGTACATTTCGTAAGACAGAAGCAACGATACTTTTAAGAAATAGACCCACGTTAAGAGCAGCCAGTCTTGTCTTATGAGATCCAGCTGGCATGTTATCTTCATAAGAATGAACTATGGCAACAGCATCGAGTTCTCCCTCCTGCCATAGGAAGCTCAACAAATTAGTGAGGCATATCTGAGAAGCGAATAGGAGTCTTAACCATATCAGTAGCCTTTACACATGCAAATAATCTCAGTACAGATGAGAGGAGCACGTAAATAATTGGTACGAGTTTGTCCATTTATTTGCGTGTACCCCTCTTTGATTTATTATTAGCAGACAAGCATCAAAGTAACGGAGCTGAGTACTACGGTTTGCGATTTGAATGTGAGTGGGATAGGAAGATGAACTCACTTTAATTTCACAAAACGACTCTTTTAGTCTGTTAAGCATCAAGAGGTCTATAGGTTTGGACAAAACATCGGTACGAATCTGTGGCCAGGTCTGATGGTGCCTTTGAGTCCAAAGAAGGCATCTCGATATATCCTGTAACAGTGTATTCATGACTTTAACCCAATTAAAAGATGGCACTATTGTTGAAATATAAAACTATTGTTGGCCCAACTCCTAATAGCTTAAGCTTTTGGGAGAATTGGTAAACTAACATGGTATCAGAGCAGGAGGTCCTGAGTTCAAACCCCTGTAATTGCACTATTTAACCCCCTTTATTATCATTGCGTGTTGGGCCTTTAATTTGTTTCGGGCCTCTTATAATTTGTGTTGGACTTTCAAATTAATATGTGTCCGCACGTTTGCCCATTGTCTGGCCTACACGTGAGGGGGAGTGTTGAAATATAAAACTATTGTTGGCCCAACTCCTAATAGCTTAAGCTTTTGGGAGAATTGGTAAACTAAACTATAAAATCACCAACACATAATAGAGAGAAAACAAGAATAAACACCCCGGGGAGTGTTGAAATATAAAACTATTGTTGGCCCAACTCCTAATAGCTTAAGCTTTTGGGAGAATTGGTAAACTAAACTATAAAATCACCAACACATAATAGAGAGAAAACAAGAATAAACACCCCGAGATCATTATAATTGTACAAAACAAACCTCTCCACCAAAAGGCAAAGTCTTTTCAGTAGTAGGCAAAGCCACTCCATCCTGGACAGCAAAAGAGAGAGATTAATTTCCTTGTTTCCTTATTTTTCACTCTTCACCTGTCTACATGTGAAACAATGAAAGGACACTTATAATTTTACGGGAAATACAAGTGCTGTTATGTTCTGGCCAAAAATAGGATCAACAAAAAGACGGTATCGTATTTCTAAGTAACCAAGTAATAATTGGTGAATGAACGTGGAAGCATTTAAGGAAATAGTGGTATTCGGGAACATTCACAGAGCAGCAGCACGTAGGTACTAAAGTTGCTCACAGAGATCCAAGGGATGTAGAGAAGGTGTTGCAGGCAAGAGTGGCTCCGGAAATAAAATCTGTAGCCTCGGGATAAACCTTGTGATGGATGACCAACAGTGGAATCAGAATCATGGTGATAATGTTGATAGGTTGCAGTTGCCGTGTTTATAGTAGTGTCAGGAACATGAGAAAATAGTAATCTACTTTTGTTTTTATTACTGCACAATAAGAAAACTTATTCCTTCCTTAAAAAGATGATTAAAGTTGAGAGCCAAAGCATGAATTTTTTATTTACCTCATTCTCTCTCTTTCAAAGGGGAAAGGGAAAAAGCCAAGGTATATAGCATGACACGTATTTAAAACTCACCACAAATTGTGCATGTGATTACAGTCTATACCAGCACCACAGCGCAAGGAAATAAGGAGGAAAAAAAAATTACCTCAACACAAATAACTGATGCCACCTGAGCACCTATGTTTACAACACATGCCGTGGACAACCCATTCCCGAAAACTGCAGCTAGACCTTCCTGCATTAGTCAATTCAGAGTAAGATAATAAACAGTAGAGAACTGTTAATGAAAAAGGATGCCATTCATCAATCAAATAATGGGCTGAAGCTCGTAAAAAAAAATCTGAACCGAAAAATGTGCAACAAGAACTTAACCAAAATCAAAATGTAAGACTCATTGAAAAGTTCCTCACCTGGTGCACTACTGCAGAGCTAAAGCGCAAGTCTCGCAAGACTATAGACAACATCTCTTTTATCTCTGCTTTAAGTAACGACGAATAGAATTTACAATAGTTTCCACTTCTTCAATCAGAGTGACAGGATAAGACGGAAAAAAGATAACCAGATAAAGAAACTTATATGTACTAAAAGCATTAAAGCCCACCCAATTACATATACATCAATATATTTTATTCTTTTTTATTATTTTTCTAAAGCATGGGACGGAATTAGTAACATGCCAAGATGTAAGAAGGCTATGGTGCAAAGCTTAGAAATGGTAGTGATAAGAGTTTGCCTTCAAAAGTTACATTAAGATGGTTAGCTTAACAAGTTACTCTACATACCTCGATTATCAAATGTCTCAGGAACAACAAGAATTGCAGAATACATGATTCTCTCCGATAGAGGGATATGCAATTTCTCTACCAAAATCCACTCCCAAATAGCATGCAAGTCCTCAAGTACCTGGAATTAATATGAAAAGTAAACGACAGATACATAAGGTATGAATAAATACCCCTAGTCCAATTCATGCAGTATGAACGAATACAACAAAAATTTGGTAAGCAACATATGTACTTTGATAAGTACATGTTTTTGGGTGTTCATATATGCATATATATATATATATATATAATATACTTCAAGTGATATAGCACTTCTGCATCCGTAAAATTTTTCACGACTGAAACAGAGAATAAGCCATGTGTTTAGTGTTACTAACAAACGGAGACCTCTCTCTCATCTATCGGGAAACTGATAAAATCAATCTGTACCTGTTGCATGGGATAATGTTGTGAAATATTGAGGTGACCCCTGCGAATAGGACGACATAAGCAATAGGGCTCTGCAGGGGATATTCTTAGAGCTTCCTCGCCAAAAATTAATTGTTTGAGTTTAGGTTCACTGGAACTAGGTTCTTGAGAAGCAGCACCTTGATGTTGGTCCGCAGACTCAATATCTACACCTTTATTCACCACAACTTCTGCAGATCAAATACACCAGTTATAACAAATTGCAACGTAAAACCAAGTAATAAAGTATGCCATAAAGATCAATTTAATACACAATGAGCTAGGTCCATTTTTACTTCTAAATCCACGTTAAAGCACTCGTCTACATTAAGCAGCCAGAATATTTGAAATTCTAAATTAGACAAACACATGAAAGTGCACTAGATTGATATTTTCCTTTGCACATATGATGTGCATGCTACATAAAATCCAATTTATAATAATTCAGAAGAGATTAAAGCATGACACAAAACTGAGCAAATTGTAAAGACTCCTCTACCATTTGCTGCTGAAGATGAAGTAAGGTTCTTCTCATATACGTTTGTCCAAGCGAATGCAGTATCCTTCCTGATATTCTGTGGATTATTAAATCCATCAACACGTCCCATCTGCAAAACAGCTTCGTGATTATACCTGGTTTTCTTTTTCATTTCCTCTCATCAACATTGCAAACATCGAAAATAGTAACCATAGACTTCATTTCTTTTTCATTCAGGAAAACATTCTATTCTAAACAACAAATAATACTATCTGAATAATAGAAATGAACATGATCCCTCCCTACTCATACCTTGCGCGGCAAGGCATTGTTTGCAACCTCTTCATCCAAGAACGGTATCTTCAAAAACGATGCGGCCTTCAAAAAGTGAAAAGGTTTGTACTCAATATCGCTCCATAGGCCCATTTGCCATTACTTTTGATTATGTTTTTAGGCATGAGAAGAAGAAAAGCAAATACCATGGTTTTTCAGCTATTGTTTGGAACCACATTTTTCAAAGTTGCTTGAGGGGACAAAGCAATGTATAAATTTTCAATAAACAATAAAAATGTCATATTGAAGTTTTATAAAATTTTATTACAGCTTAGGTACAAGTTTCAAAACCTTCTTAGAAGAGATTTATTTTTAAATATGACTAGAATGTCTTCCAGAAAACTATCCGGAAGGCTCTCTGAAGCACCTTGTGGACTTCAAAAGCCAAAAGTAGCTTCCAGAAAGAAATGACAAACAGGCCTTATAACAACAAGGTAAAAAGATTAATAAATTATGATGTGTTTGGATGAAACATTCCAATATTTATTATCGGACTCCAATGTAATATCCATTTGGTTGGGCAACTACAAGAGTGAAATTATTTGAATGTTTTACTATTTCACAATAATTCAAATCCAATTTTCACTTTTTAAATATCTGTACCACACTTATTTCTCTACCTCTACACTATTCAAATGTCACCTTTAACAAAAACAATCCAAACACACATTTAATTTGAACACAAAATTCAAATTATACATTTTAATGCAAACAATTAGTTTGAACAAACATTGAAATGCAATATATTTATTCAAACGGGATATAAGATTGTGCATTAACGCAAATCAATAACTCACAACATCATAAGCTTTTTCTCTCTCCATATGCTGGACAGTAGTGACCTGAGAATTGAGCATCTAAAATCCAAGAAAAAAAAAAAAAAAAAGTTTCCCAAGTTATAAATGAACCCAATTAACACTATTATCCATAAAAAAAAATTACCCAAAAAAAAAAAAAAAAAAAAAAAACCTGGTCTTGGACTTTTCTCTTGGGGACTTGGGTGGTAAAACGAGCAATGCAATGAGGGATATAGAAAGGGGCGTCCTGAGAAGCAAGCCCGATTCTGACATTCGCCGAACCTATTTGGTTCAAAGGGAATAAACCCAAATTAAATTTTCTAAAGAAGCTTCGATTTTTGAGATGAAAACTAGATTTAAAAAAAGAAAAGAAAGAAAAAAAAAAAACTCAAAAAGAGTACCTGGATTGATAACGACCAAATTGGAGCCTCGTTCGGAAACGAGCTGAGAAGGAACCACGGATTTAAGGTAATCCTGGATCAAACAAACACAAATTTAGACAGAGAGAGGGAGAGAGAGTAGAATGGAGGAGTTTGTGTGGAATCTTTACCATGTTTGAAGAACAAGAGATTGGAAATTGGAGTGGGAAATCGAAATGCCCCTTTTTTTTCGCTTGTTTTTATTCTACTCCCTCTGCGGATTACTGATTTTGTTGGTTTTTGTTGTTGTTGTTGATTTTGGGTATTTTGAGTTCAGTCATGAGCAGCCATGGAAGATGATTTTACCGAAGAGTCAAGTGATGAAATTGTGCAAGTTTCAGGGGAAATTCATTTTTGCTCCTTTATTTATTTATTTATTTATTTATGGTAATAAATTATCAAAATTCAAAGTAAATAGTTGAAAATTTTTGATACAAAAACTATGTGTCGTTTTACGATACGACAGCATGGTTTTGTGAATGGAAGACATGTCGTTTTTTTTTTACCAACGGCAAATTTTATGTGCTTTTTTTTTTTTTTTGAAGAAAAAATTTTACTTTTATTTTTAATTAATTTTTCGTGATGGGACTAGGACGGGCATTTTGCATAACACGACATGTCGTTGTTGAACAAAGCTACATACCAATATATGATTCTATTGACAAACGAGACGAGCATACTAAGTAGTTAATTTACTAAACGGTACGTCGTTTTCAACATAAACGACAACAAACTTTTAGGACAAAAGAAATATGTTAAGAGGCTTTGGGTTTTGAACAATATGTCATTTTTTTCAACTCAGCCTAAGTTGAAAATCGACGGATCGTTTTGAAGAAGGACCACATTTCTCCAACGAAAAAATATTTCAAAATTTTCACCTACAATAAGTTTTTTTTTTTTTTTTAATTTGCTTTTCGAAATCTCTTTTACTCGGTTTTACATGTAACAACCTATAAGGATAATTTTTTCATGCAAATTCCCCTTTTGAGTTTGTGTTCATTTCTATCCTGTTTAGAGAATTTGGACATACGATTTTACTACTTGCCAATGCAATTTATAGGCATTTGTAATTTTCTATGTTCACAAAGAGCTGACAAAATTATCTGCATTTTGTCTGGTCGTGGCAATAACACTCTTGGCACCAAACTCCTAAGGGTAGCTCCAGTGGTCGGAAAGTCGCGGCCTTGGAGATCGCACCTTTCCAGGTTCGAATCCTTTTGGATGCTCTCCGGTAGCTCCAGTGGTCGGAAAGTCGCGGCCTTGGAGATCGCACCTTTCCAGGTTCGAATCCTTTTGGATGCTCTCCGGTGGCCCCATAGTTTAACTACTAGCTCGATTTATCATGATCTGTGTTATGGATAGATCCCATGGAATTCGCTCTAATCTCGACCCGGATACCCATTGGCTGGGCAAACACTCTAAAAGGACAAGCACCCCCAGTATTTTCAATGTGCTGATTTGTCATTTATCTACTCAGATGGCAAAATGGCAATCCCAACAAGATTGAGCAAGGGTTTTTTCTTGCAAGGACATGTACGAACCTACATGCTGTAATCGGTATTATTATAAGAAAGAGAAAAGACATTTGAGGGTTGAAGAAGTTTCATACGAATTTTAATTTCAAGAAAAAATTCCTCTTCTTTCTCTCTTTAAAGATGAAATAATCCGGTTCAAGAAAGGTATATCTGATCCCAGAACTGGGAGAAATAAAGTAATAAATCCTAAAATATGAAGAAAAAAAAATAATTAAAGATTACAAGAGTAGCAAATGAGTGATCAAGATCTAGCAGAGTATTGAAGCTGCCGGAGCAGCCACTTCTTCTGTCCCTAAAAATCGCAACACTCCCAAAAAAAATCCGACGACAAATTGCTCCTTCGCTGATCTAAACTGTCTTGGATTTTGGAGCCTTCTTCTTGATTTGCCTCTTTGGAATGGAGTTCTTCATCCCAATGAAGAAAAGCAATGCACCAAAAAGTGCCACATTCTGCAAAACAAAAAATAAAAATGCAAACTCGATTAGTTACATTTCCAAAAGAGAAACGCCGACAACCATCGAGCATTAGAGTTACACAAACCTGCAAGAAATCATTCAAAAGTGCACCAAAGGCATCCTTCTCGGGGCTGTAGTTGTAGAAATCGTAAAGAATGGGAGTAACCAGTGCCAAGTAAAAAAGCTGAAAGGAGAAAAAATTATCAGTTTCCGTGACTGGAGCAACAACTCGAGGCAATGCACCACAAAAACACAAAAGAAAGAGAATTCTAACCAGGATATAAGCTCCGAAGGAGCTTCCAAATACAAATAGGATGCCACCGAGCGCCTTTGAAGTTATAACAGTTGCCACTAACTGTCTAGTCTGTATGTGAAATTTTCCAAAGTAGAAGCAAGATCAGACATGGAGCAAGATGAGATCCTAGCAAGAGAAACGCGATAGAGCGTAAAAGGGTCTTACGTCAATGTTTGGTAATGCAACCCCGAGCTTGGATGAGAGGTTCCGTTTGAAGATGTTAAATTTAGGAACCAACTCCTTGGCAGCAGGACCACCATCAACACCAAATTCATTGAACCTACAGCACGTAGATAGAATGTCAAAACAACAAACTATATTGAATAATAAAAACAATATCACTGCCATTTACACTAGCTGGCAATAATAACACCAATTATCTAATGAATAAATCAGTTTTTTTTTTTAATTTAAATCTTTCCTCAGGTCTCTTCATCTTTACAAGTCTCTGATCATAGCATATTCAGTTGTGATGAAAAAATAGACCATTTAAACATTTTATTATTATCTTTTTTTGTACAATAGTTGGTTTCCCTTTGTATATCTCCATAAATACGGTATGGAAAACAACAAAAATACTTCTCATCATGTAAAAAGATATATGACCATGAAAGTCAAAGGAAAAATATGTAGATCTAAAAAAGTGCCGCATTTCAAGCTTGGTTGAATTGAAACATAGAAGGATCAAACCCAACTCTCAATAAAACAAGATTTCCTGAAGTCTCCTTCCCATCAATCTATAAAGAATTTGACACTAGCCCGTATTCGGATCATAGGTTTGGAAAGGTAAGTTTGAATGGTAAATTCAAAACTTTTTGAATAATGCCTAAAAACAGTCTCAAAACAGTGATCCAAACAAATAACCCAAAGAAGACGACAAACCAACCAAGTACGTACTGAAGACAAAGAAAGGATCATCTTAACATTGCATAATAAACATTTAATACTGTGTTCTACCCTCTTAATCCTATAATTTATTGCATAATAGTCTCACCTAATTAATAAAGAGTCTACCCATTAAGTTCACCTGAAAAAACTGTTGTTTTCAACTCATTAAATAAGAAGCTTTAAAACATCAAAAAAATCTCCATATTTCAAAGACTTTTTGACCCCAACACACCGTACTTGCAAATAACCGGGAAAATAAAGGGAATTCCAATAAAAAATTATGTTTGAAAAACGGTGATGACCTAATTGATTGAAATTAGAACAGATCCAATCTAAATTCCAATACGCAAATTCAAATTTTTTTAAAAAAAATTCAAACTATTTCTCTTTGAAATTCTCATTTCGACGAAAAGATGAATCCAGTTATGTGACATTGCGATTAAATCGGCATGAGCATATAAATCGACAACAAAACCCTATATCAGCCAGATCTGTATATATGTGTATATATATATATATACGCACACACATATACGTAAACAAATACATATATAAATATAGAGAGAGAGAGAGAGAGAGAGAAATTACGCTTGCCAAGCAGAGAGGATGAAGAGAGAAGCGAAGAGGACGCGTCCGAGGAAGGAGAAGAACCCCATTTTCTTCGTTTTTCTTCTTGTATGGTCTGAGGAGCTCTCGTTACTCTCCTTTTAAAAAAAAAAAAAAACTCTGAACCTAGAGAGAGAAACAAGAGAGAGAGAGAGAGAGAGAGAGAGAGGAGGTCGTTGGATAAATTTATTGAGAAAATTGATCGCGAATTTGCTGAACCCAAAAGCAGAGGAGAGGGATGGGAAGAGTTATTTATTGAGCCTGGTCACACAGACACGCAAAATGGAAAATTAATTAATTAATTTTTTAAATTAATTTTTAAGGGACTTATGATTTTGTCGAAAAAAGAAAAGAAAAAAAAAGGAAAAAGAGAAACGTGCCACCCACTCAGTGAGTCGCTGGAGGGTGATTGGTGAATGGGATGGCTTGTCGCGTGCAGTACGGTCAATGACTGATTTTGAACGCGTCACTGGTCAAGATGGTTCCGTTTGATTTGTCTCGCAATTTTCAAAACATAACCTCCTTTCTCTCTAATCTAATTAGAGTATGGTAAAATTTTATATATATTTTTATTAATAGAGTTTTTTTTAATTATTAAGATATAATTAAGCTATTGATATACTATTTATATATAATAATTATATATATATTATCTTATATTAATATAAATTTAAATTTTAAAAATAATATATAAAAAATAAATTAAAAGAAAATACAACATTATGAAGATGACTTAGTTCATCCCTCGGACGCTTTTATTATATATTATTTTAGGATAAGGTGCATTATAATATCGTAATAAGTAAAATTTTAATTGTTTGATTATATCTTAACGATTTAAAAATGAATTATACCAATAAAATATATAAAAGGGTATTTACACAATCTTACTTTTTTTTTCTTTATAGTAAAAAGATAATTATAAAAATAGAGAAGTCTTATTAGATAATTCTGACTTTTAAAATGAATTATTCATATACTCCGATCACTCAACAGTAACGACTTGAATTCAAGATCTCAAGTCAAAAGAGTAAGCGTCTTATCTTTTTGAGCAAATTGTTCATTTAGTCGCTAATCTTTTTAAGAAGTTGTGATTTGGTTCCCAGTTTTTTTGTGGCCAAAAGATCTCTAACTCTTTCAAAGAGTGCAAAATGATCCTTTTACTAACAAATATTAAAAATTTAACAAAAAATATCACGTTAATCACACATATTTTACTATTTAAGGATAATTAAGAAAAAAATTACATAATTAAAAATTGCACATGTAATACATGTGATTTATTTTATCCAATTTTTAAAATCTATTTAGTAAAAAGGATCATTCTACGTCTTTTTAAAAAGTTTAAGAATTTTTAACTACAAAAAAATTAAGAATCAAATCGTAACGTTATAAATACAAAAATTAAAGGCTAAACGAGTAATTTACCCTTGTATTTTTTGCATCCAATCTTCCTCTCAATGGCCATGCCCAAGATGTATCAACTTTTCCCACATCTCTTCATGTACGTTTCTCTTCTTTCTTTCTGTTTTTTTTTTTTTTTTCGTCAAGTGAACTAACTCGAGAATGGATGGTATAGATAGTTTTTTTTTTTTTTTGGGCTAATGATAGTATAATATGTCATAATTGTACATCAAGATGACAAGATCTCAAGTTATTTTTACCTAATAACAACATTTGACTCTTTAGAAGTTTTTTTTTTTCCCCCTGTAGTTGAATTTCCCTGAATATAGAACAAATTAAGATAATAGGGAAATGTTAAAATCTTCATATTTGTTGGTCTCCAGTCAATTTCTGAGTCATTTTTAACAATAGTCAATGTTCAACCTAAAATATGAGGTGAATACAACTCCTAAGATTGTTCTATTAGAACAACAATTAGACTTTTTTACTAAGGCTTTATTAACTTCAACTTCAGTTAAACTATATTTTTTAATATCAGTTTTTATATTTTTCTAAAAATCAATAAAATTTATAATTAGTTTTGAAAAGTCAACAAACTGTAACTTAAAAATTTCATCTTTAACCGACAAACCAAACGCAAGCTAAAACTAAATCTATCAATTTTAAATTCTAATTCCTTTTCCTTATAAATTTAAAGTTTGATTAATACTGAAAGTCTTGATTGGAAATCATGTTAAACTGTTGGTTTTTTATGATTTGTTTGATAACTAAAATATCAAACTTATCTTCTTTTTCTTTTTTCAACTTAAAGTAGAGATATTTGAATTCTACTTTTATAATAGATAATGTAAAAGTACCGTTAGATTTATGTTTATTTATACTCGAAACTTACACTTTAGCCCTTAAGAGTGATTCTGATAATCCTACTGATTCTCTAAATATCTAATTTAAACTTCTGAATACAAAATCTAATAACCTCTTAAGATCTAGTTCCAATCTATTCGTACATTGGCTCGCTTAATTAAAGGATAATTTGTTTATTTAGTTCTTAAATTATGATATTCTGTCATTTTAGTCCTTAAATTTTTGATTTTGACAAATTAGTTTATATACTTTTGATTTTTGACAGTTTTCGCCACTCACACTAAAATAGATAAGCGATTTCTAAAATTTAACATAAATAATCGTATTCCTATTACATAATAATTAAAAAGTTTGAAGAGATTATTACGTTAAATTCAATAAATTTTAGTTTTTTAATACTTTAAGAAGTATAAGGAGGAATTTTTATACTTAGTGTAATTATTTTTATAAAATTTCACGTTAACGTGGAGTTAGAACATGATTATATACACTAATTTAAAAAACATTTCATCAATTTCATTGTAGGACCAAAACCGTCAAAAACAAAAAAATTAGGGACAATTTATCAAAATCAAAAGTTTAAAAACTAAAGTAATTGAATATTCATAGTTCAAGAAGTAACAGACAAATTATCCTAATTAAAATTTGACAATTCATTCAATAATTTGATTATTTATTATATTTGATTCTTATTTATTTGATCAAATTATTAAATTTAGATGATATGATAAATAAGTAGTAGAGCAACAGATAATGAGATAAAAAAAAAATTGGAAGAACATATATGAAGTCCTTGATATCAACTCTCGATGTCAAAATAGAGGATGCATTGGAACTAGTAATAATTTGTTATTTAGTTTCATTTAATATTTTAATTGGTGTTAGTTGGTATAAAGGTAATTAATGACAGTAGACAAACTTCAACATATAGTTTTATTTCTACAACCTAAAAAAAAAAAAAAAAACCTAAATCAATGGACAAGTTAATTTAAATAGAGGTCATGGACAATTACCATTTACCAACCTAAATCAAGATGCAAAGCAACATAGAATTCAAAAGTCTGATTTTATGCCTTTTGGTTTTTAATGAAAAGTCTAATCCCACCTACAAAGACATGTGACATTGATGGCCTTAGTGGAAGGAAGAAAAAAAAATCAAATAAAAAATCAAATAAAAAGTTTGATTTGCTTCTTAAATGCATTTTATATTGCTAATTGCAAATAGAAAATATAAAAATAGAGATAGAAAAAGGAGATAAATAATTTTCTTTGTCAACAGGAGCCACCTCTATTGAACATGGGATCTAGTTGGAACATGCAATTGGGTGCTTGTTTATATTGCTTTTTTAACATCAAAATTGACTTTGATTTCTGAATTCTAAGTTGGCAAATTCATTGTAACTGCTCGCCTGCTCATGGCCATGCCATCTTCTTTTTTTCATGCTTTTTTTTTTTTTTAAATAATAATTTTTAATTTCATTTTAGATCTAAAAAGTTAGTTAGCCTCCAACTTCTTACCAATTACCTTTTTTTTTTTTTTTGTTTTAATTAGGGAGGAATCTAATTTCAATTATTGTTGATTTGTATTTATACTAGAATAAGCAATTGTAGTTTCATTTACAAAATTTTGTTTTAGGTCTTTTTTTTTATTATTATTTTTTATATAAATTTTATTGATGTCTCATGAACTAATCACAATTGGAGTTTATTTTTTGATTTTTTTTTTTAATTTTGATAATTGACATTCTAAACTTAAAATACATTCTAAAACACCCTTAATTGATACAAGTGTTAATTTTTTGATAAAAACTAACATGTAACTTACACATAAGTTATTAATTAATAGCGTGAAAAGTCTATGTTAATCAATATTAATCCGAATTTAAAAGACCATAAACCTAATCAATTTGGATTAAAATAGATAAAAACAACTATTTCTACCATTAATTAATGACTCATGTGTAAGTTAGATGTCAAGTTCAGTTGAAAAATAAATATTGTTATCAATGAGGATGTTTTACAATCTATTTTTTAAATTCAGAGTATAAATTATCAAAATAAAAAAACTCATAGGTGAGATAAAAGTTTAGGGATATCACTATGAAAAAATCTTTTTATTTATATGACCCATTTTAGTGTCCGAAACAATATTTCAAAATAGAAAAGTAAACATAGATCGGACCAAACAAATCGGCCATGACCGTCGCCATCCCACACATGAAGGACGAGACGAACCTAGATTTATGATTACCAAGTTGGCTTGGTCGGGCCGAGTCATATAGTCAACCTTCTTTCTAGCCCGCATGGACTATGTCAGAACGAGCATCCCGTTCTTCTACCTTTATTTTTAAATATCCAATCTTAATGGCCCCAAGTAAAAGGTCTACAATTTACAAAGTTCCTTGATTAGATCAAAGGTTTGAATTCAAAAAATCCAATCCAAATCAAAGTTCTCATTTTTTCTAAATCTGCACCACATTAATCTTTTTAATCTCTCCTAAATATCAATCGGGTTTAAGTTCCCAACTCAAATTGAATTTTTTCAATTCGTACCCGTGTTACAAATAATGACGAGGGAATTTGCATAATAACTCATAGTTTGCATTGCTTTACCTAAATCACCCTCCTCTATTTGGTGATCATTGACCTAATAAAATTGGGGTTAGTTTAAATATGGTCTTCATCTCCAAATTTATTTTCCATAAATGGAGTCAATGAGGGTGATTATTATTAAATTCTAACCGTAAAAAAATAAAAGGGAAAAAAAAACTAAAACTATAATGGTGCGTTTAGATTGCATATACGAACTTAAGTTTTTCATATCAGTTTTTATCTTTTTTCTGAAAAATCAACAAAAAATATAACTAATTTTTAAAATATCAGCCAATTTCAACCTAAAAATTTCATTTCATATCCGTATTCCAAACGGATGCTAAGAAAAAACAAACACAGGAATATAAATGCATATAAGGTATCTAAGTCTGCGTTCAGTTCGCCGGTTGGAGATGAAAAAATTGAAGTTAGTTAAATTTTTAAAACTAATTATAAATTTTATTAATTAAAAAAAAAAAGATAAAAACTAAAAAAAAATTATAATTTAATTAAAATTAAACTTAAAATACCAAATGTTTCCATGACTGCCAACTTTCTTCGAAATAATTTCTAGCCCCCAAAAAAAACAATAAACTTTATGCAAAACTCTTCGACTTCACACAAGAATACTCGCTTCCTCGTAACGCCACGTCATAACGAGATTACTTCAACTCTTCGAATCCCAACAATATGATTGGCTCGTTCTACGTGTTGGCAGTAATTTAATAGCGACTGAAACACACCGGCCCGAGTTCGCGCGTGAAAGCCCGTCAATCGCCGTTTTGACTTAAAACACTCACGACATACGACGTCGTGCCGCTGTCTGCTCCACCGTTCTCTCGCTTTGGCAATTCTGTAAATAAGATTCAGTCGGCCCCAAAAAGGGCCAAAGACCACCAACCCCTCTCTCTCTCTTTCTCTCTCCTCACTTTCTCTCTCTAGCGGTTCGTCGTCGTTTCAAGTTCAGTGACGTTCAGCCATGGCGTTCGTTTCCTTCGTCGGGAGGGTTCTTTTCGTCTCCGTCTTCGTTCTCTCCGCCTGGCAAGAGTAAGAACCAGATCTGCTCTCTTCCCCTTTTCTGTTGGTTCTCGAGAAAAATACGACGAAGTCGAGTTTTCTCAATTGTTAGACTAGTTTGAAGCTTCGGATCTGATAGTCTCGAAAAGATTTTATGTTTTTCTATTTTTTTTTTGTTTTGTTTTAAATCTTGGTTTTTGGTCAGTTTGTTGGTTACTTTTCAAGTTTAGCAGCTTTCGTTTTCGAATCTGTAAGCAAGTTTTCACTTATTGGTGCTCTTTTTTTTTTTTTTTTTTGAGAATTTTTGGTTTTCCTTGAGTAAGACAAGCAAACAAGTTAGTAACTTTGTTCAAAATCTATACATTTTTTGTTTTTTGTTTTTTGTGTTTAAAATTCTTTTAGCACGCTGAGCATGTAATGTAGATCTAAAAAGGCTTTACTTGAACTACTTCTAATTTCTTGACTATTTTGTTTTTAGTTTTTTTTTTTTAAATTATTGTAAAGTTTTGAAACTGGCCCTCCAAAATTTTGTAGTAACTTTTTAGCCTAAGTGAAGTTAAATATCTTTCTTATTTTAGGATTCTTGGCATTTTCTGGCCTCAAAATTATGTCAATAGCTATAAATTCCCTCTGTTTCCGGATTATTATTCAAATTGGTGGCACAAGATTAAATTTTTTAGATAAATAATGAAGATTTAGGATTAAAATGTGAAATTTGCTAGTTGGAAGTCGTTTGCTGGTAAGTTCAGACTTTGAATCTGTGTTTTGCTAGAATACTTATTTTAGGGGCTAATTAGTAATGTTCTTAAATATTTATTATGACTACGCCTTTTCGTATAAGTAATGTTTTCGCTTGATTTCTAGATCGTAGTTGGCTTTGATGAATCTAGTTCCTTATTTGGTAAAAAACATTAGAAAGTATAAATGGGTTATTTTTTTGAGTTGAAACGAGCTTGGCTTTGCTCATGAAGGCAGTTTATTTTATTTTTTGGTTTCGGCTTGTACGTGTATCAAAATGTTTAGATTCTCGATCTTGAATTGGTTTGTTTCCATTTGCAGGTTCAATGAATTTGGCACTCATGGCGGGCCGGCAGCCAAGTCTCTGGAACCAAAATTCAATGTTTTCTCAAAACACGTTTCAGCTCAAACTGGGATCAAAGTGCCTGAAGTTCAAGTAAGAATTGCATTTGGTTTGTGTTGGCTCAAATTTTCGTGAGTACACACATAATTTGCATACGGTAGCTAGTACATGCAATTGATGTTGAAGTTGTTATTGGCAGATTAAACATTTGGTGGCTGCTGCCATAGTGTTGAAGGGCCTCGGGAGCCTTCTATTCATCTTTGGCAGCTCATTCGGAGCCTATCTTCTGGTTGGTAAAGCTTAACTTAGCTTACCCGCTTTTTTACTTTTTTCTTTACTTGTCGAAGATGATATGATTCTGAATTATGTCTCATTATCTTTTTTGCAGCTTCTGCATCAGGCGATTGTTACTCCCATATTGTATGACTTCTACAACTATGATGTCGAAAGGAAAGAATTCGCTCAACTTTTTGCCAAGTTTACCCAGGTTGGCAATCAAGAAAAACTGTGTTCAATTGTTTCTCCTTCATACCATGATTTAACTTTGGTATTACATTTTACCGAATGGAATGAAAGCATGTTGAATAAATATGCTGAGTCGAAATGGATTGAACTGTTTGTTTGCTATGCTAGCTACTTGTCTCAGCTGAAAATGTGGAATTTTTAAAGAATGAGGTTGCTTATCCCTCTTTTGCAGAATTTGGCACTGTTTGGGGCTTTGCTCTTTTACATTGGCATGAAGAACTCCATTCCTAGGCGGCAACTGAGGAAAAAAGCTCCAAAAGCTAAAACTACATGAGAAGGAACGCTTCTGGACGATTCGAGGGTTTGGTTTCTCGATGCGTACCTGAATCTACTGCAGGAACTACTTTTGTATCACTGTAATGTTATTGGGGGAAAAGTTTTCTTTTTGAGAAAATAGGGAATTTGATCGGGGAAAAGAGGGCTCCTTTTTTACTTGTTTTCAGGTGTGATTTTGTCTTGTTTTGAAATTTTTTTTCCTTGAGCCAGTTTGTAGACATTGAATTGAGGTTTAGTAAGTTCCAAGATCCATTGAAGTCTATTTTCTTGTTCTTTCACTTTCATGGCATATCTTTTAGGTGAGCTTTCTTTGAGAATTTGGATTATGATTGGAGCAGCTTTGAGTTGTGTTGCAAATTTTTACTGTCAATTCATAGACGAGATTATTCCAAAATAGTTTATACCAATAGTGTAGAATAAAAGGATTTGTTGACAATGTAAACTTGCTTAACAGCGGACCTAGGGATGTAAATGGAGTGGGACGGGTTGGTTTTTTGCAGCTCCGCCTGCCCCACTTAGGGAACCCGCCCCACTTGACCTGTCCCATTTAATATGCAGGGGGGGGCCGTGGACCAGTTGGTTGTGTCCCTTTTTTATTTTTGGTTAAATAAAGGATCTGGCTGTGATTCTGTTATTTCTCGTTTTTGAGACTCCACACAGGCAAGGATAACTCCTTTGGGTTGTATAATATTCGAACATCTGATTTCTCATCTGGTGAGATCCTTAAAGTTGAATTTGGCTCATCCACCCCTGCTGCATGGGCAGTTGGTTGTGTCCCTTGAAACCTTTGCTTAACAACTTCACAACGTCATCACAGATATTTGGATCTCTCTCAAAAGTCTACACAAATCTGTACAAATAACGTTCAGATTTCAGAGGCCTTGGTGGTCCAGCAGATTTTGCTCGCAAATTTGGGACAAAAAGAATTAAGGGTTTTTGGTGCTTTTCCTTTTGAATTTCTACCAGATTTGCAAGTAATCCCCTGAATTTTTGATGATGGCAAATCACTCCCCGTTAGTAAAATGTTGTACAATTACTCCCTTTTGAATTTTAAATATCCATGACATAATGTAGTCTGATTGTCAAATGAAATTTCAATCTCTTCCTTCAGATGACGTCGTGTTATGTGTACGAGTGCGTTCCTGTTCAAATTTTAACATATCATAAATTTCATGGAGTAATGCAACTATATGAAATTGACCTAATCAAAATTAGAATTTTAAGTGATAACTTGCACATGCAGATGAGATTTCAAGTTAAAGAGGATTCAACATGGGAGTTGGAACAATTAAAAACATTAGATATATGGTTGCAACTGTCCTAAAATTTATTCACAAAAAAAAAAAAAAAAGAAAAAAAAACCCATGAAATTTTCAGAACCAAAATAATAAAGTGACCAAAGTGGGCTGTAGCTACTTTTCTGTCTGTCACTGCAATAATCCCACTGTCTTCACCATTTATGATCCGTTCACAACCTTCCTTCTAATAAGGGCTCACACCCAGTCCCCCATATCTAAGTTAGCTGTTTCCCTCATCTAACTTCTGCCCAGACACTAATGGCCAACAAAAACTTTTTTTTATTTTTTTTATATAAAAATAATTACACAAAAAATTTATTTTTAGATTACCATTTTAAAATATATCCATTTTTTTAAATAATATTACATATATATATCTATTTTTTTAAAAAATAAATATCTTGTAAAACTTATTTTGTCCTTTTATTATAATTGATATTATTTCATTTTTATATAAATTCTTTTATATTCCTTTTTTGACTTTAATTATGAATATTTTTGTTAATGAATGTAAATTATTTTTAATAAACCCAAATTAGTTATAAACATTAAAATAATTATGATTAATATAAAATATTTACTTTAAGACGATGATTCATATTAAATAATAAACATACAACAATGAATTCATTATAAAAAACCTATCTATTTATGTAATCTACTACAAATCAAATTATTTATGTTTCAACCAAACAAATTAAAAAATAACACAACAAATGGTATCGAATTTTTTATAAAAAATCCCCTATTATTTATTTAACTAGTAGGAATGAAATCGAACCTATATTTATGATAACGACTGATTCATTATATGAAATATTTTTTTTTTGAGATGTTCCTTTTTCTTTATTTAGGTCATTCTCATTAATCTAATTTTTGAGAAAACATTCTATTTTTGGTTCATTATGAATATTTACACCGTCTTTACATTAAATAAAAAAAATTCAGATTTTCCTTTTATATCATTCCTTTAGAAATTTCATTAAATCAACTTTAGCCCTCTTTGATAAACATCTTAGATTTCTTTTTTTTTTTTTTTTTTTTTTTGGTTTCCTTTTTTTGTAATTTCTTTATTTGTTATTCTCCATTCTTTATGAAGTGTAATGTTGTATTTCTAATTACTCTTTTAAATGTTTATGTAAATAAAAAGAAAAACAAATATATTTCAAATCAACACATTAAATTTGAATATCTATGTAAATAACCTTTTTTTATACTGTTAGGGCTATTTACATAAAGCTCTGAAACTTTAGACCCCTTTCCAAAAAAAAAAAAGTCATGCATTTTTTTTTTGTTTACTCTGAAATTTTATACGCCTTTAGACATCTTTTTGTTTATTCTTTTGATTTAGGACTTTTTTTCGAGTAAATTGTTGATTTACTGATGGTAAATCACTGGTCTACTCCATAAATCAGAAGTGATACAAAAAGGTACATTCATTGCAATTCCCCCGTCTCTATCTTTCTCTCTCTCCTTTTTTTTTAATATTATATTTTTCTTTTAATAGCATAATAACACTTGAAATCATCAAAATTAGACTAATATTATGCAAAAACCTATTGGTGGACACATTTTTAAACTTCTTAATTTTTTATTATATAATATAATTCCGATGAGATTTCATCATTAAGAAATATGCTCTATTGATAAATTTTCTTTTTTTCTTTTCCACATCCCACCACAAAATTCCTTCACCAAAAAATCCTAGAAGAGAGAGAGAGAGAGAGAGAGAGAGAGAGAGAGAGAGAGAGAGAGAGAGAGAGAGAGAGAGAGAGAGAGAGGTCGGAGGGACTAAAATCCAACTCTAACATCCAAGTGGTCATTCACAGCTTTGGATCACTCCAAAACTGATCATCATATGAAAAAAGATCAACTTGCGTCAATAATGGCTTCAAAAGTATTTTTGTTGTCATTTTCTTCATTACAAAATTGACTTGTCTCTCTCTCTCTCTCTTAGTAGAAAAGATTGACTTCTCTCTAGCACCGCCACCAACAATCTATATATATATATATATATATCTCTATATCTATATGACTATATCTGTAAATTATAAATTCTAGAGAGCAAATAAGCGAAGAAGAGAAAATGGCGTCTCCAACTAGTGATGAATCTCCAGCAACATCCGAGTCCAACAATTATGACAGGCTAAGTGAACTAAAAGCTTTTGACGAAACAAAGGCTGGTGTCAAAGGACTTGTTGATTCCGGGATAACCAAGATCCCTTGTTTCTTCTGCAATCCATCAAACGACATGATCAACAAGTCCTCCTCAGTTTCGGGTGAAACCCGGTCGAGTACTATTCCGGTTATCGACCTCAAAGGCCTCGTCGTAGATCCGGTTCAACGTAAGGAGATTGTAGAGAGAGTTAGAGAGGCTTCTGAGACTTGGGGGTTCTTCCAACTTGTCAACCATGGAATTCCCTTGAGTGTTCTGCAGGAGATGGAAAACGGGGTGTGTCGGTTTTTTGAGCAGGATGAGGATTTGAAGAAGGAATTCTACACCCGGGATGTCACTAGAAAGGTGGTTTATAATAGCAATTTTGATCTGTTTAACTCTCCCATGGCTACTTGGAGGGACACCTTTTTCTGCTTCATGGCTCCTAATCCTCCGAAGCCCGAAGAATTGCCTGAGGCTTGCAGGTTTTTGACTAATTTGAGACATAGAATGGTCATTTTATTTTAGTCATTTTAGTTTGTGAAGATATTAAACTCTCGTCTGGATCATAGATTCAAACTTATAATTTAAACCTTTTTCTATATTGTTTTCTCTCACAAAAGTTTGAATTTACTGTTTGAATTTACTTTTCAAACTTATAATCCAAACAGACCAGAAGTCATCAAAATTATTTTTTGTCTAGGTATTTTAGCTGGCTAGGATTTGGGGAAATTTTTAGTGGGAAAACATTACAGTATGAGAGGGGGGTACTATTATTTTTTTTTATTAAGTGGGGCACTACAAAATCTACTAAATAATTGTTAAAAGAAATTCGAAAATCTTAGTGAAGGCACGTGTCCCCATTGAGGTGAAAGGAGAACGCAACTCTTCTATTAGGTACAATTGCATATTTATTCATGTTCATTTGGTTTTCAAGAAATGTAGCCCATTTTTTTAGTACTCAATTTTTGTACTCATTCTTGTATTACATAATTTTAGTACTAAAATTGTTATGTAGGTCATTTACATGATTCATGATTTTGTTGAAATTCTAGGAATGAGATGATCTTGTATTCGAAGGAAGTGATGAAATTAGGTGTATCATTGTTCGAGTTGTTGTCTGAGGCTTTGGGGCTAGACTCAAACCACCTAGCGAATATAGAGTGCGCTGAGGGACTTGCATTTATAAGCCATTACTATCCACCATGTCCTGAGCCAGAGCTAACCATGGGAATTGCCAAGCACTCCGATAACGACTTCCTTACCGTGCTTCTACAAGACCAAATTGGAGGCCTCCAAATCTTGCGTGATGGCCAGTGGTATGATGTTCCACCCGTCCCTGGAGCTTTAGTGGTCAATATTGGAGATCTTCTGCAGGCGAGTTTGTTTCTTAGTTTCAACTTGACACTTGTTGGTACTCTTTAGAAAGCAATACAACATTCTGTTTTTGGATTGAAATTGTGCAGCTTATATCGAACGACAAGTTCAAGAGCGTAGAACACAGAGTGCTAGCGAACCGTGCAGGGCCAAGAATATCCGTGGCGTGCTTTTTCAGCACCAGTTTTCAGCCATCTTCAAGACTTTACGGACCAATTAAGGAGCTGTTATCGGAAGACAATCCTCCAATCTACCGAGAAACGACGGTTCATGAATACGTTTCTTACCTTGCCACACACGGCATCGATTGTCCCCTCAAACGCTTTCGGCTGTGAACTCTTTCGCTTACATTATCTACAATTATAAGCTCCAATTAATTACTTGACTGTTATTGATGATTGGAGTGTCGTTGTTGTTTGTTTGTTTGTTTGATTGTTTGTTTTTTAATTTTTGTTTGTTTGTTTGTTTTTTTTCGGTAAGCACAATTTTGTTAAAAAACAAAAGAAAAAGATCAAACAAACTTAAAATCTAAAAAAAGAAAAAGAGAAAAGAGAAACCAAAACTAAAACTAGAAAAATATCCAAAAGTAAACAAACTGGAAAGAAGTGACCAAATAGAAATCGTTAAGATATTCTCAGCAAAACCCTTCCTTTATGGGTTCCAAGCTGTTTAAGGTAATCTATGTATATGGAGTCAGGATGGAGCCAGACTTTTACTCAGTGGGGGCATAAATATAGACAAAATTTTTTGAATTATTTTGAATAAAAAAATAAAATAAAATTTCAAAGATTTTTTTATGACGACTTCTCTCTGTCTCTCTTTTTGTTTTTCTTTTCTTTTGTTTTTGTTTTTGTTTTGTTTTGTTTTTTTTTGTTTTTAATACCATTGTATAATATCTTCATTGATAATGCCTTCAAAAATTTCTTTGATAGTATTAGAGTTGTTATTTCTTTAGTTATTTATTTAGTTATTTATTTAGTTTTTAGAATAGAACTAGAGTTGCAAAGAAAAATGTGAACGAATGAAAAACAGAAAAGAGAAAGGAATAATATGACAAAAGAAACCAGAAGAGAATAAAAATAAGAAATGAATTATAAAGACTGTAAAAATTGTTTCTATTGAAAAGGTTAATTAAATAAGGGAGAGTTGAATTAAATTCAATTATATAAAAAGAAAAAGGGGAAATGATCTCAATGGCATAAACTTAAAGGTCATTGCATCAATATGACAAAAAAAAAAAAAAGATCAATATGACACTAAATTAGACTAAATTAAATTAAAATTTGTGTTATATTGATCATTAGGTGAAAAAATTTTGATTATTTAGATAATTTTCTTAAAAAAAAAAAAAAAAGAACACAAATTGTAAAGAAGCCTAATTAAAGACTGATGTTGGAAGGACGCAGAGGCCTGTCAAGCCCACTTTTGGAGAAAGCCCAAAAACAAGAAGAGTTTGCTAGTTGGGGCACAAACGAGTATTTAGCACGGATTCTATCTAAATTTTTCATATTTGATAACTACCTCCCAAATTTTTAATTTTAATAATTTATCCTTTTAATTTGTGAAATTATGATAATGTATCCCCTAGAAGTTAATTTTCTGTTAAATTAGTTACAAAAAGTCTACATACACCTCATGTAAAGACGGAAAAACCTATTTTCAACAAAAAATTTTCAAAACCTAATACAAATGCTAATGCATTTCTTCCAATTTGAAATATTTTATTTAGTGTAAAATTAACTAAATAGGGTATATTATAATAATTTAGTAAGTTTAAAAAATAAATTGTCAAAATTAAAAATTTTAGAGGTAAGTTATGAAAGAGTAATAAGTTTACGGGGCATTAGTACTAAAACCCGAAGAAACCAGTTCAAGAAAGCCAAGTTGATAAAAAAGTGTATATATATATATATAAATATTTATTTGCTTTGTCATGTGACCCCACTAGGTCAAACGAGAGGACTTGGGCAACAATCAAAGCTCCTTGGGCAACAAGCATCGCGGTAGAAGTGGTTCACTTTGAGCCATATCTAATTATTACAAAATTGACTTGTCTGTACCAATGACAAAAAAAAAAAAAAAAAAAAAAAAAAAAAAAAAAAAAAAAAAAAAAAAATGTTAGAACAATATCTAATTATAACAAAATTGCCACATGACAGAACACTAATATGGTTACCATAATTGTCAATGTACATAAAAAAAAATAAAATTAAAGAACAATTACTTATTGTTTTATTATGTACATATATATATATATATATTTAATGTGTGTATATATATTTATACATATATATATATATATTTGCTTTGTCATGTGCCCCCACTAGGTCAAACGAGAGGACTTGGGCAACAATCAAAGCTCCTTGGGCAACAAGCATCGCAGTAGAAGTGGTTCACTTTGAGCCATATCTAATTATTACAAAATTGACTTGTCTGGTTCCATTGCATGTACATATATATACATATATATATAGAGTTGAAAAAAACTACACAAAACAAGCAAACTCATTAGGAAAAGGAGAAAAAGAAGGAAGAGAAAATGGTAACTTCTACCATGAATGAATCTCCAGCAATATCCGAGTCGAAATATGATAGGCTGAGTGAAGTGAAAGCTTTTGATGAAACAAAGGCTGGTGTCAAAGGACTTGTTGATTCCGGGATAACCAAGATCCCCCGTTTCTTCTGCAATCCATCAAACGACATGATCAACAAGTGCTCGACATTTTCGGGTGAAACCCGGTCGAGTAGTATTCCAGTTATAGACCTCAAAGGCCTTGCCGAAGATCCGGTTCGACGCAAGGAGATTGTCGAGAGAGTTAGAGAGGCGTCCGAGACTTGGGGGTTCTTCCAAGCTATCAACCATGGAATTCCTGTGAGTGTTATGCAGGAGATGGAAAACGGGGTACGTCGGTTTTTCGAGCAGGACACCGAACTGAAGAAGGAATTCTACACCCGGGATGTCACTAGAAAGGTGGGTTACAACAGCAATCATGATCTGTTTAGTTCTCCCATGGCTACTTGGAAGGACAGCTTTTTCAGCTCCATGGCTCCTAATCCTCCGAATCCTGAGGAATTGCCCGAGGCTTGCAGGTTTGTGACTCTGTTTTTGTCCATGAGTAATATTTGTTTTTTGTTAAGTAGGATATATATATATTTTTAATACATAAATGGCGAGAGACAATAACAAACACATCCCGACTAGGTTGGCACATACTAGTTGATTCGTAATCTACCGAATCCTCAATTGAGACAATGCCGCGATCCGTTTAGCCTTTGTTCAGAAGGTGAACCACATAAAGAAGAGTCACTTTCCAACCAAAGATTAATTAGTCCCGGTAGTTGAACTGGCATGGAGGTTATGGCAAGACTTTCCTTGACAATGAGGAAAAAACTATAATTTTTTTTTTTGTTAAATGGGATACAATTAAGATTTTCTTAATTAAGTGGGGCACAATTGAATTTATTTAAAACTTACATGGGATTAAAAGAAATACGACAATCTCAGCTAATTGGTGTTTAAGGAATGAAGGACAAGATTAGTTGGTCATGAACGATTTGTTCTCTCTCCTTGTAGTGCTAAAATGTTGTGCAGCTCTTTTACATGGTTGATTTGTTGAAATTATAGGAATGAGATGATTTTGTACTCAAAGGAAGTGATGAAATTAGGCGTTTTGTTGTTCGAGTTGTTGTCTGAGGCTCTGGGGCTCGACTCGAACCACCTAAAGGACATAGAGTGTGATAAGGGACTTGCATTTATAGGCCATTACTATCCACCATGTCCTGAGCCAGAGCTAACCATGGGAACAATCAAGCACTCCGATAACGACTTCCTTACCGTACTTCTACAAGACCACATCGGAGGCCTCCAAGTTTGGCATGACAACCAATGGTATGACGTCCCGCCGATTCCCGGAGCTTTAGTGGTCAATATCGGAGATCTTCTTCAGGCAAGTTTGTTGCACGATAACATTCTCTTTCTTTGTTGGACAAATACAGTTTCTTTATATCAATTTAGATTATTTTCTTTTCCTCCTTTGCATCTCCATTGACGATTTAGTGGCGTTTATTCGACCCACTTTTGATCAATCATAAACCAACATATCAATAGTATGATAATTTCATAAGATTATTTGTGACAACTCCTGACATTTGAAAAAACTTAATTAGGGTGGTTATATGTAGCATTTTTTGTTTGGATTAAGAAACTTAATTTTCTTTTTCCTTTTTGTGGGGATTGAAACTTTGTAGCTTATATCAAACGACAAGTTCAAAAGCATAGAACACAGAGTGCTGGCGAACCGTGCAGGGCCAAGAATATCCGTGGCATGCTTTTTCAGCACCGCCTTTCAACCATCTTCAAGACTGTATGGGCCAATTAAAGAGCTGTTATCAGAAGAAAATCCTCCGATCTACAGGGAAACGACGGTTCAAGAATACGTTTCTTACTTTGTTACGCGTGGTATTATAAGTCCTCTACAACTTTTTCGGCTGTGAACTTGGATCGTGTTCTTCATCGAAATAACGATCCCAAAACATTTCATAAGACTTGAATGTTTGATTAATAAAAAGTCCATTTCGCCTCTGTTGTTTGTTGCCTAATTAGCTAGTTTTATTTTTTATCTAATTGATAGATTTAATGGTTGAATTTTTTTAAGCAAATAATAATCATAATAACTATAATGATTTAAGCTTGCGTTTGGTTCACAGGTTAGAGATGAAATTTTTAAGTGGAGTTCATTGACTTTTTAAAAACTAATTACAAATTTTGTTGAATTTTCAGTAAGAGACAAAAATGAGATGAAAAAGTACAGTTTAGCTGTGGTTAAACTCAAATGCTAAACAAAGCCTAAGATTATCTCAATTATTGTCTTGAGCATTTGATCTCAGTCACTTTCAAATTATCTTGTCCTTGTCCGGTTCACACGCTTCTTGATCTTGTGGTTTTTAAGTATTTATTTACTCTAAGCAGCTAAAAACCACAATTCAAACGAACAAGAAAATGCTAGGTAGAAACCAAAAAAATTGGCCCCAGCGCTAGCTCATCTCCACTTCTTTGGACCACATTATCCTTCGAAGGTACAGCTGCGCCGCCTACGCGGAATTCTTACTAGTTTCGCTTGTATGCCACTGATTGTGCTTTCAGTCGTCACTAGTTATTAAGACGTTGCAAGACATATGAATCTAAAAAAAGATTTAGGCCATACTCAATCAAGCATTATTTAACAACTTGTATTGATTTCAAACCTTGCCTTGTCGTTGTCATTTTTTGCGCCGCAAAATTGACCTTTCTCAACGTTCCCCATCTATTAATATTGTTCGTGTATCACCTCCATTATCACATCTAACATACTGCTGGCAAAGGAAAGCAAGAGAAGAAAATGGTTGCTACTGGCAAAGATGAGCTAAGTATGATACACTTTGTGAGCTAAAAGCGTTCGACGAAACCAAGGTCGGTGTTAAAAGGACTTGTTGATTCTGGGTTCACTGAGATTCCTCGTATCTTCTATCGCCCAATCGACGACTTGAAGCAGAGCTCAGTCTCTAAATATCCCCAACTTAGCATTCCAGTCGTGGACCTCTGAGGACTAATTGGTAAAGACGCGGTTAATCGAAAGGTGATCGTTGAGAACGTACGAGACACATCTGAGACATGGGGTTTCTTCCAAATTGTCAATCATGGAATCCCCGAGAGCATTCTCGAGGAAATCAAAGATGGGATTCGTCGGTTTCCTGAGCAAGATATCGAGGAAAAGATAGCATTCTACACACGAGATCTTATGAAGCGAGTGGTCTACAACAACAACTTTGATCTGTATACCGCGACTTCAACAAATTAGAGAGATACGTTTGTTTTTACCATGACTCCTGTACCACCAAACCCTGAAGATATTCCCTTAATATGCAGGGATGGAGCTTATTTGGTGTACTAAATTATGCAATTTTGGTCGAATAAGATGATTCAAAGGACTACTCTTAAGAGGTTGTCTTTTCATGCTACGGAGCAAGAAATTTTTTTCAGAAAACGTGAGTTAAATTAAATTTTAAACTAAAAAATTGTTTGACTTCACATTTTTTAGTGGGAAAATTAACAGTATGGTGGGTCTTTATTAAGTGGGGCACTACTAAATTTATTAAATAATTGTTAAAAGAAATTCAAAAATCTTAGGTCTCGTTTGGCTCTTCAACTTAAACTTAAAATTTTCATATTGATTTTTGTCTTTTTCTGAAAAAGTTTTTATTTTTTTCTGAAATTTTTTTTGTCTTTTCTAAAAAGTCAATAAAAATTTTCAACTCAAAGTTAAAATTTTCAACTCAAACTCATTTACTAAACGGATTCTTTGTAAAAGCACGTGTCGCCGTTGAGATGAAAGGAGAACATAACTCTTCTATTGGGTACAATTGTATATTTATTCATGTTCGTTTGGTTTTCAAGGAATGTAACCCATTTTTTTAGTACTCAATTTTTGTACTCATTCTTGTATTACATAATTTTAGTACTAAAATTGTTATGTAGCTCATTAACATGATTCATGATTTTGTTGAAATTCTAGGAATGAGATGATCTTGTACTCGAAGGAAGTGATGAAATTAGGTGTTTCGTTGTTCGAGTTGTTATCCGAGGCTATGGGGCTAGACTCAAACCACCTAGCGGACATAGAGTGCGCTGAGGGACTTGCATTTATAAGCCATTACTATCCACCATGTCCTGAGCCAGAGCTAACCATGGGAATTGCCAAGCACTCCGATAACGACTTCCTTACCGTGCTTCTACAAGACCAAATCGGAGGCCTCCAAATCTTGCGTGACGGCCAGTGGTATGATGTTCCACCCCTCCCTGGAGCTTTAGTGGTCAATATTGGAGATCTTCTGCAGGCGAGTTTGTTTCTTAGTTTCAACTTGAAACTTGTTGGTACTCTTTAGAAAGCAATACAACATTCTGTATTTGGATTGAAATTGTGCAGCTTATATCGAATGACAAGTTCAAGAGCGTAGAACACAGAGTGCTGGCGAACCGTGCAGGGCCAAGAATATCCGTGGCGTGCTTTTTCAGCACCAGTTTTCAGCCATCTTCAAGACTGTACGGACCAATTAAGGAGCTGTTATCGGAAGACAATCCTCCAATCTACAGAGAAACGACGATTCATGAATACGTTTCTTACCTTGCCACACACGGCATCGATTGTCCCCTCAAACGCTTTCGGCTGTGAACTCTTTCGCTTACATTATCTACAATTAATTACTTGACTGTTATTGATGATTGGAGTGTCGTTGTTGTTTGTTTGTTTGATTGTTTGTTTTTTGATTTTTTTGTTTTGTTTGTTTATTTTTTTTCGATAAGCACAATTTTGTTAAAAAACAAAAGAAAAAGATCAAACAAACTTAAAATCTAAAAAAAGAAAAAGAGAAAAGAAAAACCAAAACTAAAACTAGAAAAATAAAGCAAACAAACTGGAAAGAAGTGACCAAAGAGAAATCGTTAAGATATTCTCGGCAAAACCCTTCCTTTATGGGTTCCAAGCTGTTTAAGGTAGTCTATGCATATGGAGTCAGGGTCGGAGCCAGACTTTTACTCAGTGGGGGCACAAATATAGACAAAATTTTTTTAATTATTTTGAATAAAAAAATAAAATAAATTTTCAAAGATTTTTTTATGACGACTTCGCTCTGTCTCTCTTTTTGTTTTTTGTTTGTTTTGTTTTTAATACCATTGTATAATATCTTCATTGATAATGCCTTCAAAAATTTCTTTGATAGTATTAGAGTTGTTATTTATTTAGTTATTTATTTAGTTTTTAGAATAGAACTAGAGTTGCAAAGAAAAATGTGAACTAATGAAAAACAGAAAAGAGAAAGGAATAATATGACAAAAGAAACCAGAAGAGAATAAAAATAAGAAATGAATTATAAAGACTGTAAAAATTGTTTCTATTGAAAAGGTTAATTAAATAAGGGAGAGTTGAATTAAATTCAATTATATAAAAAGAAAAAGGGGAAATGATCTGAATAACATAAACTTAAAGGTCATTGCATCAATATGACACAAAAAAGAGAAGATCAATATGACACCAAATTAGACTAAATTAAATTAAAATTTGTGTTATATTGGTCATTAGGTGAAAAAAATTTGATTATTTAGATAATTTTCTTAAAAAAAAAAAAACACACACAAATTGTAAAGAAGCCTAATTAAAGACTGATGTTGGAAGGACTCAGATGCCTGTCAAGCCCACTTTTTGAGAAAGCCCAAAAACAAGAAGAGTTTGCTAGTTGGGGCACAAACAAGTATTTAGCACGGATTCTATCTAAATTTTTCATATTTGATAACTTACCACTCAAATTTTTAATTTTAATAATTTATCCTTTTAATTTGTGAAATTATGATAATGTACCCCCTAGAAGTTAATTTTTTGTTAAATTAGTTACAAAAAGTCTACATACATCTCATGTAAAGACAGAAAAACCTATTTTCAACAAAAAAAATTTTCAAAACCTAATACAAATCCTAATGCATATCTTCTAATTTCAAATATTTTATTTAGCGTAAAATTAACTAAATACGATATATTATAATAATTTATTAAGTTTAAAAAATAAATTGTCAAAATTAAAAATTTTGGAGGTAAGTTATGAAAGAGTAACAAGTTTACGGGGCATTAGTACTAAAACCCAAAGAAACCAGTTCAAGAAAGCCAAGTTGATAAAAAAGTGTATATATATATATATATATAAATATTTATTTTGCTTTGTCGTGTGCCCCCACTGGGTCAAACGAGAGGACTTGGGCAACAATCAAAGCTCCTTGGGCAACAAGCATCGCAGTAGAAGTGGTTCACTTTGTGCCATATCTAATTATTACAAAATTGACTTGTCTGGTTCCATTGCATGTACATATATGTACATATATATATATATATTTAATGTGTGTATATATATTTATACATATATATATATATATATATTTGCTTTGTCATGTGCCCCCACTAGGTCAAACGAGAGGACTTGGGCAACAATCAAAGCTCCTTGGGCAACAAGCATCGCAGTAGAAGTGGTTCACTTTGAGCCATATCTAATTATTACAAAATTGACTTGTCTGGTTCCATTGCATGTACATATATATACATATATATATAGAGTTGAAAAAAACTACACAAAACAAGCAAACTCATTAGGAAAAGGAGAAAAAGAAGGAAGAGAAAATGGTAACTTCTACCATGAATGAATCTCCAGCAATATCCGAGTCGAAATATGATAGGCTGAGTGAAGTGAAAGCTTTTGATGAAACAAAGGCTGGTGTCAAAGGACTTGTTGATTCCGGGATAACCAAGATCCCCCGTTTCTTCTGCAATCCATCAAACGACATGGTCAACAAGTGCTCGACATTTTCGGGTGAAACCCGGTCGAGTAGTATTCCAGTTATAGACCTCAAAGGCCTTGCCGAAGATCCGGTTCGACGCAAGGAGATTGTCGAGAGAGTTAGAGAGGCGTCCGAGACTTGGGGGTTCTTCCAAGCTATCAACCATGGAATTCCTGTGAATGTTATGCAGGAGATGGAAAACGGGGTACGTCGGTTTTTCGAGCAGGAGACCGAACTGAAGAAGGAATTCTACACCCGGGATGTCACTAGAAAGGTGGGTTACAACAGCAATCATGATCTGTTTAGTTCTCCCATGGCTACTTGGAAGGACAGCTTTTTCAGCTCCATGGCTCCTAATCCTCCGAATCCCGAGGAATTGCCCGAGGCTTGCAGGTTTGTGACTCTGTTTTTGTCCATGAGTAATATTTGTTTTTTGTTAAGTAGGATATATATATTTTTAATACATAAATGGCGAGAGACAATAACAAACACATCCCGACTAGGTTGGCACATACTAGTTGATTCGTAATCTACCGAATCCTCAATTGAGACAATGCCGCGATCCGTTTAGCCTTTGTTCAGAAGGTGAACCACATAAAGAAGAGTCACTTTCCAACCAAAGATTAATTAGTCCCGGTAGTTGAACTGGCATGGAGGTTATGGCAAGACTTTCCTTGACAATGAGGAAAAAAGTATAATTTTTTTTTGTTAAATGGGATACAATTAAGATTTTCTTAATTAAGTGGGGCACAATTGAATTTATTTAAAACTTACATGGGATTAAAAGAAATACGACAATCTCAGCTAATTGGTGTTTAAGGAATGAAAGACAAGATTAGTTGGTCATGAACGATTTGTTCTCTCTCCTTGTAGTGCTAAAATGTTGTGCAGCTCTTTTACATGGTTGATTTGTTGAAATTATAGGAATGAGATGATTTTGTACTCAAAGGAAGTGATGAAATTAGGCGTTTTGTTGTTCGAGTTGTTGTCTGAGGCTCTGGGGCTCGACTCGAACCACCTAAAGGACATAGAGTGTGCTAAGGGACTTGCATTTATAGGCCATTACTATCCACCATGTCCTGAGCCAGAGCTAACCATGGGAACAATCAAGCACTCCGATAACGACTTCCTTACCGTGCTTCTACAAGACCACATCGGAGGCCTCCAAGTTTGGCATGACAACCAATGGTATGACGTCCCGCCGATTCCCGGAGCTTTGGTGGTCAATATCGGAGATCTTCTTCAGGCAAGTTTGTCGCACGATAGCATTCTCTTTCTTTGTTGGACAAATACAGTTTCTTTATATCAATTTAGATTATTTTCTTTTCCTCCTTTGCATCTCCATTGACGATTTAGTGGCGTTTATTCGACCCACTTTTGATCAATCATAAACCAACATATCAATCGTATGATAATTTCATAAGATTATTTGTGACAACTCCTGACATTTGAAAAAACTTAATTAGGGTGGTTATATGTAGCATTTTTTGTTTGGATTAAGAAACTTAATTTTCTTTTTCTTTTTGTGGGGATTGAAACTTTGCAGCTTATATCAAACGACAAGTTCAAAAGCATAGAACACAGAGTGCTGGCAAACCGTGCAGGGCCAAGAATATCCGTGGCATGCTTTTTCAGCACCGCCTTTCAACCATCTTCAAGACTGTATGGGCCAATTAAAGAGCTGTTATCAGAAGAAAATCCTCCGATCTACAGGGAAACGACGGTTCAAGAATACGTTTCTTACTTTGTTACGCGTGGTATTATAAGTCCTCTACAACTTTTTCGGCTGTGAACTTGGATCGTGTTCTTCATCGAAATAACGATCCCAAAACATTTCATAAGACTTGAATGTTTGATTAATAAAAAGTCCATTTCGCCTCTGTTGTTTGTTGCCTAATTAGCTAGTTTTATTTTTTATCTAATTGATAGATTTAATGGTTGAATTTTTTTTAAGCAAATAATAATCATAATAACTATAATGATTTAAGCTTGCGTTTGGTTCACAGGTTAGAGATGAAATTTTTAAGTGGAGTTCATTGACTTTTTAAAAACTAATTACAAATTTTGTTGAATTTTCAGTAAGAGACAAAAACTGAGATGAAAAAGTACAGTTTAGCTGTGGTTAAACTCAAATGCTAAACAAAGCCTAAGATTATCTCAATTATTGTCTTGAGCATTTGATCTCAGTCACTTTCAAATTATCTTGTCCTTGTCCGGTTCACACGCTTCTTGATCTTGTGGTTTTTAAGTATTTATTTACTCTAAGCAGCTAAAAACCACAATTCAAACGAACAAGAAAATGCTAGGTAGAAACCAAAAAAATTGGCCCCAGCGCTAGCTCATCTCCACTTCTTTGGACCACATTATCCTTCGAAGGTACAGCTGCGCCGCCTACGCGGAATTCTTACTAGTTTCGCTTGTATGCCACTGATTGTGCTTTCAGTCGTCACTAGTTATTAAGACGTTGCAAGACATATGAATCTAAAAAAAGATTTAGGCCATACTCAATCAAGCATTATTTAACAACTTGTATTGATTTCAAACCTTGCCTTGTCGTTGTCATTTTTTGCGCCGCAAAATTGACCTTTCTCAACGTTCCCCATCTATTAATATTGTTGGTGTATCACCTCCATTATCACATCTAACATACTGCTGGCAAAGGAAAGCAAGAGAAGAAAATGGTTGCTACTGGCAAAGATGAGCTAAGTATGATACACTTTGTGAGCTAAAAGCGTTCGACGAAACCAAGGTCGGTGTTAAAAGGACTTGTTGATTCTGGGTTCACTGAGATTCCTCGTATCTTCTATCGCCCAATCGACGACTTGAAGCAGAGCTCAGTCTCTAAATATCCCCAACTTAGCATTCCAGTCGTGGACCTCTGAGGACTAATTGGTAAAGACGCGGTTAATCGAAAGGTGATCGTTGAGAACGTACGAGACACATCTGAGACATGGGGTTTCTTCCAAATTGTCAATCATGGAATCCCCGAGAGCATTCTCGAGGAAATCAAAGATGGGATTCGTCGGTTTCCTGAGCAAGATATCGAGGAAAAGATAGCATTCTACACACGAGATCTTATGAAGCGAGTGGTCTACAACAACAACTTTGATCTGTATACCGCGACTTCAACAAATTAGAGAGATACGTTTGTTTTTACCATGACTCCTGTACCACCAAACCCTGAAGATATTCCCTTAATATGCAGGGATGGAGCTTATTTGGTGTACTAAATTATGCAATTTTGGTCGAATAAGATGATTCAAAGGACTACTCTTAAGAGGTTGTCTTTTCATGCTACGGAGCAAGAAATTTTTTTCAGAAAACGTGAGTTAAATTAAATTTTAAACTAAAAAATTGTTTGACTTCACATTTTTTAGTGGGAAAATTAACAGTATGGTGGGTCTTTATTAAGTGGGGCACTACTAAATTTATTAAATAATTGTTAAAAGAAATTCAAAAATCTTAGGTCTCGTTTGGCTCTTCAACTTAAACTTAAAATTTTCATATTGATTTTTGTCTTTTTCTGAAAAAGTTTTTATTTTTTTCTGAAATTTTTTTTGTCTTTTCTAAAAAGTCAATAAAAATTTTCAACTCAAATTAAAATTTTCAACTCAAACTCATTTACTAAACGGATTCTTTGTAAAAGCACGTGTCGCCGTTGAGATGAAAGGAGAACATAACTCTTCTATTGGGTACAATTGTATATTTATTCATGTTCGTTTGGTTTTCAAGGAATGTAACCCATTTTTTTAGTACTCAATTTTTGTACTCATTCTTGTATTACATAATTTTAGTACTAAAATTGTTATGTAGCTCATTAACATGATTCATGATTTTGTTGAAATTCTAGGAATGAGATGATCTTGTACTCGAAGGAAGTGATGAAATTAGGTGTTTCGTTGTTCGAGTTGTTATCCGAGGCTATGGGGCTAGACTCAAACCACCTAGCGGACATAGAGTGCGCTGAGGGACTTGCATTTATAAGCCATTACTATCCACCATGTCCTGAGCCAGAGCTAACCATGGGAATTGCCAAGCACTCCGATAACGACTTCCTTACCGTGCTTCTACAAGACCAAATCGGAGGCCTCCAAATCTTGCGTGACGGCCAGTGGTATGATGTTCCACCCCTCCCTGGAGCTTTAGTGGTCAATATTGGAGATCTTCTGCAGGCGAGTTTGTTTCTTAGTTTCAACTTGAAACTTGTTGGTACTCTTTAGAAAGCAATACAACATTCTGTATTTGGATTGAAATTGTGCAGCTTATATCGAATGACAAGTTCAAGAGCGTAGAACACAGAGTGCTGGCGAACCGTGTAGGGCCAAGAATATCTGTGGCGTGCTTTTTCAGCACCAGTTTTCAGCCATCTTCAAGACTGTACGGACCAATTAAGGAGCTGTTATCGGAAGACAATCCTCCAATCTACAGAGAAACGACGATTCATGAATACGTTTCTTACCTTGCCACACACGGCATCGATTGTCCCCTCAAACGCTTTCGGCTGTGAACTCTTTCGCTTACATTATCTACAATTAATTACTTGACTGTTATTGATGATTGGAGTGTCGTTGTTGTTTGTTTGTTTGTTTGATTGTTTGTTTTTTGATTTTTTTTGTTTTGTTTGTTTATTTTTTTTCGATAAGCACAATTTTGTTAAAAAACAAAAGAAAAAGATCAAACAAACTTAAAATCTAAAAAAGAAAAAGAGAAAAGAAAAACCAAAACTAAAACTAGAAAAATAAAGCAAACAAACTGGAAAGAAGTGACCAAAGAGAAATCGTTAAGATATTCTCGGCAAAACCCTTCCTTTATGGGTTCCAAGCTGTTTAAGGTAGTCTATGCATATGGAGTCAGGGTCGGAGCCAGACTTTTACTCAGTGGGGCACAAATATAGACAAAATTTTTTTAATTATTTTGAATAAAAAAATAAAATAAATTTTCAAAGATTTTTTTATGACGACTTCGCTCTGTCTCTCTTTTTGTTTTTGTTTGTTTTGTTTTTAATACCATTGTATAATATCTTCATTGATAATGCCTTCAAAAATTTCTTTGATAGTATTAGAGTTGTTATTTATTTAGTTATTTATTTAGTTTTTAGAATAGAACTAGAGTTGCAAAGAAAAATGTGAACTATGAAAAACAGAAAAGAGAAAGGAATAATATGACAAAAGAAACCAGAAGAGAATAAAAATAAGAAATGAATTATAAAGACTGTAAAAATTGTTTCTATTGAAAAGGTTAATTAAATAAGGGAGAGTTGAATTAAATTCAATTATATAAAAAGAAAAAGGGGAAAGGATCTGAATAACATAAACTTAAAGGTCATTGCATCAATATGACACAAAAAAAAAATCAATATGACATCAAATTAGACTAAATTAAATTAAAATTTATGTTATATTGGTCATTAGGTGAAAAAAATTTGATTATTTAGATAATTTTCTTAAAAAAAAAAAAAAAAACACAAATTGTAAAGAAGCCTAATTAAAGACTGATGTTGGAAGGACTCAGATGCCTGTCAAGCCCACTTTTGGAGAAAGCCCAAAAACAAGAAGAGTTTGCTAGTTGGGGCACAAACGAGTATTTAGCACGGATTCTATCTAAATTTTTCATATTTGGTAACTTACCCCCCAATTTTTTAATTTTAATAATTTATCTTTTTAATTTGTGAAATTATAATAATGTACCCCTAGAAGTTAATTTTCTGTTAAATTAGTTACAAAAAGTCTACATACACCTCATGTAATGTAACGCCCCAAATATTATCTAACTTTAAGTTAGAAAATTAACATTAGAATTAACATAGATAATATGATCAGATTAGAAATTCTTAATTCTAATGTTATGTTGAGTGATTTTTTACAGGTGACGCGATGAGGACTGATGTGCTAGAACAAAGTTCATGCCAAATTGATAAATATTATGTGTTTTGTGATGATTTGTGTGACGGTTAAAAATATATATATATATATATGTTGTTGTATGTTTTGTACTATGCATATAAATACCATATATTGTTATACGGTTATATATATATTTATACGGATATACTATATGTTTGAAGTATATTTTATGTTATATATGTACAGATTGTACTTTATATATTTGCCTTTATATATATAACGTATATATATATATATTAAGTTATTTGATTAGTCAAATATATATATATATAATATTATATGCTTATATCTATTTGTGTGTTTATATGTGGTATGCACGGTAAAAAAAAAAATTGGAGAGACGTTTGCATTCCATTTAATATGCTAATTATATGACAGCTTTATTTGCCCAAAAATTAGCCTTTTATGACAGTCTTGATCTGCAACCAATTAACCTTCGGATTTGCATCCAAATTTAATATCCTTTTATGGTAGTCTCATTATTCCAACCAATTAACCTTCAAATTGATTTCCAATTTACATCCAAAAGTCTGCAATTATTTTTCTTTCAACGCTTACTCTTTGCAGCTCTCTCACTCTCTCTCTCGCTCTCTCTATTATTTTCACGCACGAACAAAAAAAAAAAAAAAAAAAATCTGCCAAACCTCCAAGTTCTTCAAGCCAAAATCAAAGGATTTCAAGGTATGTTTCGGTATTGTTTTATGATGAAGATGATTTTGTTATTGATTTTAGTTTGGGATTCTTTAAGGGGTCCGATGATTTTCTCGATGAGTTTCTTCGTGTTAGTTTAAAGAAAGGATGAGAAATATCTATCGAATAATGATTGAGGTAGGCTATATGGTTGATTGATGACGGTTTAGTGTATTTTGTCAACAAGATGATTTTAGGGTTTTTGATTTATTAATTCATAATTTTGTTGGTTTGGTGATTTAATATGTTATATGTTAAAAACATATATTAGGGCTGTTTTGGGTGTGTGTATGAATCATGTACATTAGGATGATAATTTTTATATTTTCGGATTTGACCACTACACTGAAATTTTTCCAGATTCTAAGACAAGAATTCCAAACAGATTTAAGGGTGCAAATGGACTCTATTTTTAACAAATTTGATATTGTTGGAAAGCCCTAGATGTCTATTTTCTTTTGAAATCATTTTATATCCTTTGGAGTTATGTATGAGTTTTTATGATTTTTCAAATAGGCAGAGGTCGGACTGCCAAGTTCGGTAAAATTTTAATGATCAGAATTCAAAACTGTTTTTGAAAATCCAAACGGTCTCCGTTTTTAACAAAATTGATATTGTTAGAAAACTATAGATGTCTATTTGCATTTGGAATCAGTTTTATATCATTTGGAGATATCTGTAAATTTATGTGATTTTTCAAACAGACAGAGGTCCGGCTGCCAGTTTCGGTAAAAGTTTAGAAATCAATTTCAAAACTATTTTTAAGAGTCCAAACGGTCTTCATTTTCTATGAATTGGGTACCATTAGAAAGATCTAGATGTCTACTTTTATTTAAAATTAGTTTCATATCATTTGGAGCTCTGTATGAATTTTTATAAATCTTAGAATGGACAAAGGTATGACTGACAGATTCGGTCAAAATTTGGAATTTCATGAAATGGTTTAATTTTTGTGTTGTGCTATTATTGAACGATGAAATAGACCTTTTAGGGGCTGCTATGATACAATGGATGTGTTTGATGAATTATTATGAGATTTTATTGATTTTATTATATTTATTATTCATGGCATGAACGGTTCTAAAGACGAGCACCCGAGACCTCAATCGCGCGTCACCATCGAAAAATTTGAAAAGGTTAAGTAAGGCGTTTAAGTAAGTACACTCTCACCTGCAACATGAATTAAAGATTTGAGAAGTATATGTTTTGATGTTGATAATGATGATGATGTTATGATATTTTTAAATAATACTTCTCCTATGATGACGTTTTGATGAAAAGTATATATATGGTATATATATGTATTTTATGTTTTAAAATGGCATTGTACACCCTTGATGATGATGATGATGATGTTGTCCGGTGAGCGGACTTTTGTCACCGTTGGTTTGGGATTTGCTACCCCAACCCTTCCGTGACTAGCGCGCTATGATGGTACAACGCCGGGCCCAATATATGACGGCTTTAAAGTTAAAAAGTTTTTAAATAATGTTTATATTTATGATGACAAAATAAAAATGTTTATTTATATTTGTGAGATTTAAGTGTCTTACTAAGCTCTTGCTTATATAAGTTAATTAATGTTGCAGATAAAGGAAAGGATAAGTTATAGTGTTGGAGGAGCTTGGAGCGGATGGCGGGAAGATGTGTGATAGGAAAACGGGAGGAACGATCTTGAGATGGACATTTATAATTTCAAATGAAGTTTTGAGACTTTAATTTATTATTATTTGATTGAATGTTTCATATGGACTTAAATTTTATTTCATGAATTGGATTTTGAAAATATATATAGATCAATAATGAAGTTTATTTTGATATAGTTTAAAAAAAAAAAAAATTTCTAGAGTTTTTTTTTAAATTATCTAACTAAAGTTTTCCGTAACGTAAAGATTTTTATTTCAAGCTTTATATTTTCCGCAATTTTATAAGAGATGAATGATTAAATAAGAAGTCAACTGTAACGATCCGTGAGGGGTCGTTACATGTAAAGACGGAAAAACCTATTTTCAACAAAAAAATTTTCAAAACCTAATACAAATCCTAATGCATATCTTCCAATTTCAAATATTTTATTTAGTGTAAAATTAACTAAATAGGATATATTATAATAATTTATTAAGTTTAAAAAATAAATTGTCAAAATTAAAAATTTTGGAGGTAAGTTATGAAAGAGTAACAAGTTTACGGGGCATTAGTACTAAAACCCGAAGAAACCAGTTCAAGAAAGCCAAGTTGATAAAAAAGTGTATATATAAAAAAAAAAATATTTATTTGCTTTGCCCCCACTAGGTCAAACGAGAGGACTTGGGCAACAATCAAAGCTCCTTGGGAAACAAGCATCGCAGTAGAAGTGGTTCACTTTGAGCCATATCTAATTATTACAAAATTGACTTGTCTGGTTCCATTGCATGTACATATATATACATATATATATTTAATGTCTATGTGTATATATATATATATAGAGTTGAAAAAAACTACACAAAACAAGCAAACTCATTAGGAAAAGGAGAAAAAGAAGGAAGAGAAAATGGTAACTTCTACCATGAATGAATCTCCAGCAATATCCGATTCGAAATATGATAGGCTGAGTGAAGTGAAAGCTTTTGATGAAACAAAGGCTGGTGTCAAAGGACTTGTTGATTCCGGGATAACCAAGATCCCTCGTTTCTTCCGCAATCCATCAAACGACATGATCAACAAGTGCTCGACATTTTCGGGTGAAACCCGGTCGAGTAGTATTCCAGTTATAGACCTCCAAGGCCTTGCCGAAGATCCGGTTCGACGCAAGGAGATTGTCGAGAGAGTTAGAGAGGCATCCGAGACTTGGGGGTTCTTCCAAGCTATCAACCATGGAATTCCTGTGAGTGTTATGCAGGAGATGGAAAATGGGGTACGTCGGTTTTTCGAGCAGGACACCGAACTGAAGAAGGAATTCTACACCCGGGATGTCACTAGAAAGGTGGTTTACAACAGCAATCATGATCTGTTTAGTTCTCCCATGGCTACTTGGAAGGACAGCTTTTTCAGCTACATGGCTCCTAATCCTCCGAATCCCGAGGAATTGCCCGAGGCTTGCAGGTTTGTGACTCTGTTTTTGTCCACGAGTAATATTTGTTCTTTGTCAAGTAGGATATATCTATATTTTTAGTATATAAATGACGAGAGATAATAACTGATATCAAAACGAGCAAACACATCCTGACTAGGTTGGCAGTCGATTCATAATCTACTGAATCCTCAATTGAGACAATGCCGTGATTCGTTTAGCCTTTGTTCAGAAGGTGAACCTCATAAAGAAGAGTCACTTTCCAACCAAAGATGGGTCCCGGTAGTTTAACTGGCATGGAGGTTATAGCAAGACTTTCGTTGACAATGGGGGAAAAACTATAATTTTTTTTGTTAAATGGGATACAATTATGATTTTCTTAATTAAGTGGGGCACAATTAAATTTATTTAAAATTAAGTGGGATTAAAAGAAATACGACAATCTCAGTGGGAGCACGTGTCCCCACTAAGGCGAAAGGATAACGTGATTCTGCCCATTGAGTGCAATTGTTATGCGGTACATTTGTATGTCCACTAATTGGTGTTCAAGGAATGACGGCAAGACTAGTTGGTCATGAATAAGAACCATTTGTTCTCTCTCTTTGTAGTGCTAAAATGTTGTGCAGCTCATTTACATGATTGATTTGTTGAAATTATAGGAATGAGATGATTTTATACTCGAAGGAAGTGATCAAATTAGGCGTTTCGTTGTTCGAGTTGTTGTCTGAGGCTCTGGGGCTCAACTCGAACCACCTAAAGGACATAGAGTGTGCTAAGGGACTTGCATTTATAGGCCATTACTATCCACCATGTCCTGAGCCAGAGCTAACCATGGGAGCAATAAAGCACTCTGATAATGACTTCCTTACCGTGCTTCTACAAGACCACATTGGAGGCCTCCAAGTCTTGTGTGATGACCAGTGGTATGATGTTCCGCCCTTTCCCGGAGCTTTAGTGATCAATATCGGAGATCTTCTTCAGGCAAGTTTGTTGCAGCATAACATTCTTTTTCTTTGTTAGACAAAGATAGTTTCTATATATCAATTTGGATTATTTTCTTTTTCTCCTTTGCATCTCCATTGACGATTTAGTGGCGTCTAGTCGACCCGTTTTTGATCAATCATAAACTTACATATCAATCATATGATAATTTCATACGACTTTATGTGACAATTCCCGACATTTGAATCAACTTAGGGTGGTTATATGCAGCATTTTTTTGTTTGGATTAAGACATTTCATTTTCTTTTTTCTTTTTGTGGGATTGAAACGTTGCAGCTTATATCGAATGACAAGTGCAAAAGCGTAGAACACAGAGTACTGGCGAACCATGCAGGGCCAAGAATATCCGTGGCATGCTTTTTTAGCACCGGCCTTCAGCCATCTTCAAGACTGTACGGTCCAATTAAGGAGCTTTTATCAGACGATAATCCTCCGATCTATAGAGAAACAACGGTTCAAGAATACGTTTCTTGCTTTGCTACACATGGTATTATAAGTCCCCTACAACATTTTAGGCTGTGAACTTGGATCGTGTTCTCGATCGAAATAAGGATCCCCTTACAACATTTCCTAAGACTTGAATGTGATTAATGAAATATGTATTATGGCTGGAGGAAAAACAATCTATAGTAGAACCACCTAATTTGATTTCTGTTGGGGGTTTTCTTATCTTGTGTCCAAAATAAAAATTACTTCTTTTTCCTCTAATTTCAAATATTTGTGCCTGTCAACATGGAATTAAAATTATGGTACAAATTGTTTGGATTACATATTATAGTACTGGCATTTCGACGAAGCTGCATGTTACAGGCCAAGTCAAGGCCGAGTATGATGGACTGAGCGAACTAGAAACTTTCGACGAAACTAAGGCTGGCGTTAAAGGGTTTGTTGATACGGCGATATTACTCAGATACCTCTTACCTTCTATCACCAATCTGACCATAACTCTAAGAATGGTACTTTTTCTGAAGATGATCACCAGTTGAGCCTTCCAATTATATACCATGGAGACCTTACTAATAAAGATTCGGATTCAGTTAAGAGAAAGGAGATTGTTGAGAGAGTAAGAGAAGCGTGGAAGAATCAGGATTCTTCCAAATAGTCTACCATGGGATCTCGGAGAGTGTTCTTGAACAGATGAAAGACAGTGTTTATGTTTTCACAAGTAAGAGATTGAGGTGATGTGAGAGTTTTACACACGAAATCCCATGAAGTTAGTGGTTTAGATTATCATTGGCGGAGCCAATCTATTTTTTCTGTGAGAGCGTACATTAGAGGTTAAAGTTTTCAGATCGACTTACATAGATATAGTCAATTTTTAGTGGGGTAAAATGAGAAAAATGTTAAGTTTTTAGACGTAAAATTGAAAAAAAAAAAAAAAAAAAGTTCACTAACGGTAGAAGCCCCAACTACAAAATATTCCATAATCTTGATTCTTTTCCAAGTAAACTAGAAGCAAAATAGGAATCATGTTTCCCACAATCAAATTGATGGTTATCTGTCATGTTGCAAAGCAAGCTATGAGAGTGGAAATTTTACTTTCCGAGTTGCTCTCGGAGGAATTATGGCTGGATCCAAGAAAACTATATGGTTCAAAGAGCAGCGGAACCAGAAAATTTGACATCACGCAAAAAAAAGAGAGTTTTTTTATTTATTTATATTATTTATATTTTTTTTCTTAAATAAGGACATAATTAAATATTTTAATTATTGAGTTTGGACAGAATGAACATTTTCTTATAAAGTGGGCTTACAACTAAATTCTACTTAAACTTTAGGGATAAAAAATAAGATTTCAAAATCTGAATGGGGGTGTAATAGTTGCATTTTTTTCTTTCCCACTCACTTGTATGTTGTTCCGTCACTGCATACAAATTATCGGTATTGCTTTTAGACTTTAGTCTTAACTCTTAAGTATGACCTTATGACCATAGTTTTCACTGTACATATGTTTTCTCCTTCGGATTTTCAGCTGCTGTCAAACGACATGTTCAAAAGGATTGAGCAAGAGTATTGGCAAGCCATTGCATAAATAAATTCAACAACTGTCCATACACAAATCTGGATTGCTTTGTCCTCTGTTTTTACTTTCTCTGTACGGGGCTTTACTTCTACATGTATGTATATAAAACACATACGCACACGTCTAGCCTTATGGTCGAATCTCGCAGCATTTTTCCATGAAACATTGAGGACGGATAGTAGGGTAGTCTCGATTATCGTCTTCAGTACTCATCTAGGTTGTTTTCAAACTATCTTGTCCTTGACTGGTTCCACCACCCGCAAACGGATCTAACCAACTAGAAAGCACAATTCAAACAAAGAAGAAAATGCTAGCTAGAAACCAAAAATTTGGTCCCAACGCTAGCTCAACGACACTTAGTTGGAGCTGCTTCAATGGGTGGCCACAATCTTTTTCTTGACGGGATAGTGACACTCCTACGTGGAATTCATACTAGTTTTGGTTGTGTATATGTTGTTCAACTGGATGCCAAACATAAAAGATATAAAGATCGATGAGATTTTAAAACTAATCTTTCTAACTATATATTCAGCTCAGAACTTGGCATGCCACTGATTGTTCTCTCAGTCAAGTTATTACTAACTTGGTTAATATCTAGTCCAAAATTGAAGTGAAAAATGATACTGCAATATATAAGAATGTAAAAAGTATTTAGGCCTTCAACCAAATAGCTTCCTTACAAGCCTCTGTCACAGTCATGTACTCAGCCTCAGTAGTAGACAACGCAACTGTATTCTGCGAAGTAGCTTTCCAATTGATAGCACAACCACCAATGGTAAGACCATACTCTGCAAGGGACCTTCTTTTATCAAGGTCTCCAACATAATCAAAATCGACATACCTAATGACTCCATCTCTTGTTCTCCCAAAATGAAAGCAAGCATTAGTAGAGCCATGCCAGTATCTGAAAATCCACTAAACTGCCTTCCATTGTTCTTTACCAGGATTCACCATGTATCTGTTAACCGCACTAACTGCATATGATAAAATCTAGAGAGATCCCACCGCACTAGAATATGAACTCGAGACATATAATCACCTCATCATCTGACTGTGGAGATAAAGCGGATGAAAGTCTGAAATGAGCGCTAATAGAGTACTAACAGGCCTGGCTTTCTGCATATTGAACCTGCAAGGAGCTTTCTCAATGCACCCTTTCTGACTTAGGTACAATTTACCTGCTTTTCTGTCCCTCAGAATCTCCATTCCAAGTATCTTCTTGACCACTTTCAAGTCTTTCATCTCAAACTCTCTAATCAGCTGGGCTTTGACCTTTCCAGCTTATATCAAACAATAAATTCGAGAGCCTAGATCATAGAGTACTGACGAGTCGTGTAGGTCCCCGAGTATCTATTGTAAGCTTTTTCATGAGTACTAATTTGTTGCCATTGACTAGACAATATGGACCGATCAAGGAGTTGTATCGGAAACAATCCTCCAAAATATAGGGAGACCACAGTGAGGGACTACGTCGCCCTTTTCAATAAAAAAGGCCTTGATGGGACTTCTGCCTTGGATCGTTTCAAGCTTTGAAGAAAGCATTCAAAGCATATAATTAGGTTCTTCTATATTCTTGTTTCTGTTTTAGGAATATTAATAGACAAAATTGTAATAAAATATGAGATTTTAGTATTGTGATTATAATGCTGTAAATTGGGAAAATATTATTGTACTTTTGCATGTCTTTGTTCTATAACCATGGATGACAACAAAATTTATGTGGTAATTACTTGGATGAAAAAACAATATTTGTTGTACACAAATACAACCTCGCTCATTGTCTGCGTACGCATTTTTTTTTTTTTTGTTTTCTATTTAATGTGCTTCTTCAATGTTTCTTTCATTTTCATGTCGAAGTCGTTGTTTGAAAGAAACAATAATCGTTTGACGAATCCGCATTTGGTTCCGTTCATCAATTGATGAAGTCACATATCAATAGCCGGGTTAACCAATGGCACACATTACATTTTCTTCTGATTTTTATCTATTTCTTTATTTTTATATTTGGAGTGTCCGAATATAACATGGCTAGACAAATTATTAAAAAGATTTGTCCTAGTATTCCTAATAGGAACCAAGGCCCCAACATAGGGAAGTGAAGTGAAAAAGGTAATTGTGTCACAACACTACTGTCATTTAGACGACATTTTTGAGGAGAGAAATAAAAAAGTTGTTTTACATTGAATAATTGAAGTAAATAAAAAATAGTTAAGAGTACAAAATAATAAGTATTTACTCCAAATATTTATCCTTTAAATTTATTATTTACTTTAAATATTTTAAAATCTTATTATTTATTTCATTTCATTTAGTTTCATGTAAATAGCAATTATTCCGAACATTTTGTCTTTGTCATATCTTAGCTCTTAGCTTGCACATTGGCCCACTTAGGCCATACATTCAGGAAAATTCCAACTCCAGCCAAAAGTGGAATAGTTATACGGATAATATTGTCAAAACTGGTTGGCGTCACTTAATCCACCGATTTTCTCTGAAGTCCACAATTCACTCTGTTTCTATATGTGTGTGTGTGTGTATGTACATATCTCTGTGTAGCAAAAAATGAAGAAAAAAATGGCAGCTGCTGGCAAAAATGAACCTGTTGAAGCCACAATAGAGGCTGAATATGATAGACTCAGCGAGCTAAAAGCTTTCGACGAAACTATGGCCGGTGTTAAAGGTCTTGTTGATGCAGGGATCACCGAAATTCCTCGCATCTTCCGTCATCCATCAGGTTACTCCGAGACTAGCTCGATCTCGGGAGATTCCCAGTTCAACATTCCAGTCATAGACCTTGGTGGCCTTAGTACTAACAAAGATTCGGGTTCGGATAAGAGAAAGGAGATTGTTGAGAGGGTGAGAGAAGCGTCTGAGAATTGGGGGTTCTTCCAAATAGTCAACCATGGAATCCCCGAGAGCGTTCTTGAGGAGATGAAAGATGGCGTTCGTCGGTTTCACGAGCAAGACACCGATGTTAAGAAGAGGTTTTACACGCGAGATGTGACGAAGACAGTGGTTTATAACAGCAACTTTGATCTGTATAGTGCGCCCTCAACCAATTGGAGGGATACCGTTTTGTGTCTTATGGCTCCTACTTCTCCAAACCCTGAAGACTTGCCTGAAGTATGCAGGTATGTTTTATGCCTCACAAACTTAATACATGCATACATACATACATACATACATATATATATATTTGTGTTGTGTTTGTATAGAATTAAATTGATATTTGTATGCAGGTCTCAATTTTCTTTAAGAAAAAGTTGAAAAAAAGTGTCTTAACTTGTGAAATTTTGATACGTCAAAGTAAGTTAAAACTCGTTCGAGACAAATAAAAGTGTTCATTCTGATCCTTGTGAACCCAAATTCTCTGTAACTAAACTAGCTAGGTGTATAATCGCTTGCAACATGTGTTGATGCCGTGACCTACAATACAAATTTAAATATTTATAATATTAGTTTCCCAAATTTACATTACTCTCAAAGTTCTTCTATTTTGATGTTCCTTTGTATCTAGTAATTTGGGAAAGGAAGAAGAGCCGTAAAGAATTCTCTCTCCTCTCTCACTTCTTTTTTTCTTTTCTTTTTTTTTTTTGAAATTGTAAATATTATTTTTACAAAAAAAAATTAAGTAAATAGTAAGTTTACAAAATATTTAGAGTAAATTACAGATTTAGTCGGTAAATGACATATTTACAGATTATAAATAAATTATTTATCTGATACATTTGATGTAAGTAAATCTTCTACTTGATAAATATGAAATATGATAGTTACTTCAGATATTGTAAAAACTTATAAGTCACTTCAATTATTTTTTGAAAATTGTTATTTATTTCTTTCTCCTTTTTTTTTTTTGGGTTTTGTTTTGCTTTTTTTTTGTTTTTTGTTTTTTTTTTCTTGTCATTACTGGATTTTGACTACTCCCCAACTAAATGGTCCACAAGCCCTTGACCACTTACCAAGATAAACATGGAAGTGTGGGAGTGTCTTCCATCTTGTGAGACTCCTTTTCGAACAGACTAGAAGTTTGGTGGTCCGAGCCACTTGGTAGCATTGGTATTGCAAGCTAGATTTTATTAATTATCCGAAAATAAAATATTTGTTGGGGCTTTGGAGATTCCATAACCTATTAAAGAAGTAGCTCAAAGTCAAACTCTTTTGAATCCATCATTCAATTCATTTCATGTTTAGTTAATATGAGCCTTACACATCGATACGTTCCCAAAAATCTGCCAAATATGTGACAAACTCTATTTTATATACCATTTCAAAAGTCCCACGTTATTATGGAGTTTCATTTTAAGAGAAAATTTTTTTACTATGAATTTTCCTTCCATCACAATCTTATTCTGGATACGTATCAATCTTGATCCGATTCTGTTTCAAGGTTCATTTTGTTCATACACATCGCTAAAATCTAAAATTTGGCTTTAATTGTATTTCTAGTTTTATTATAACAACCATTTTCTTTTTTTTCTTTTTTCCCTTCAAAGGCTCATTGTATTCCTCGTTTTCTAGATTCATGACTTTTAATAGTTAAGTGTTTTCGTCTTGTCCACATGACTATTGTCGTTTGAAAGTGTTCCAGTATGGAGGATCACATTTGTTTCTTCATAAACTGCAAGTACGTAAAATTGAAGTATGATCTCTTTCCCACCAAAAAAAAAAAAAAAAAAAACAAAAAAAAGCAGAATGACCTTCCGTACATATATGATATAGATACACACACATATAGAGTGAATTAGCAAAGTAACTTGAACATTTCTTTTTGTTAAATAATCTTTTAAAAAATTTTAGTAGCAAAATGATTTCAGAATGATCAGGAACGACCGACATTCTAATATTAAAATGAAAAAAAAAAAGAGATTGTTTTACTAATTTTAATTTTTAAGGCTCTCATTTTGACAAATATTCCCACATATATATGTTTCGATTTGTGCAGAGACGTACTTATAGAGTACTCAAAACAAATAATGAAAGTGGGAATTTTACTATTCGAGTTACTATCGGAGGCTCTGGGGCTGAATCCAAACTACTTAAACAGCATAGACTGTGCAGAGGGTTTATTTCATTTATGCCATTACTACCCCGCTTGTCCACAGCCAGAGTTAACTTTTGGCGCAACCAAGCATGCCGACAATGACTTTCTCACAGTGCTTCTCCAAGACCACATCGGCGGTCTCCAAGTTCTACATGACAACAAGTGGATCGACATTACCCCGGAACCCGGGGCCCTAGTGGTTAACATCGGGGATCTTCTACAGGTAAGTTCTTGCACATGTTGAAAAACCGCAGGGTACAATGTTAGTTTATCAATCCATCTCAAAAGCTTCGGCTACCAGGAGGTGGATCAACAATAGTTTTATATTTCAACATACAAATTCTGTCTAATTTGTCAGTCTTGCCCTCTGTCTCTATACATTGACTGATTAGGGAATAGGGAGTGACGTTATGTAGATTATTGGATAGATGGGGAGCAAGACAGTCAATTTAGATAAATGATTGATTTTCTTTCGTTTTACATTTATACCCATTACAAGGCTTTCTCTCTCTCTCTTTTTTTTCATGTGTAGCCATAACTGGTTTAATTTTTTGTGTTTTAAAATTTTTTTTTTTAAAGCTTATATCGAACGACAAATTCAAAAGCGTTGAGCACAGAGTACTGGCAAGTCATATAGGTCCCAGAGTATCGGTAGCGAGCTTTTTCAATACAAATATGATACCAACCTCAAAGCTGTACGGACCGATCAAGGAGTTGGTATCGGAAAACAATCCTCCAAAGTATAGGGAAACCACAGTGAGGGACTATTCTGTCTATTTAATTGCAAAAGGCCTTGATGGCACTTCTGCGTTGGATCATCTCAAGCTTTGAAGTGGAGAGTGAAAAAGAGTTCAGACTGAGGAGATAATTAATTCAACAGTGCAATATAATTGATAGCTAGGTTAATTTTGAGTACATTTGGAGACAAATCCTTTACCGTTTTGTCCCTTTATTTTTAGTTAAATTTATCAGATTTCCCAAAGTTTGCTGCTTATTATGAGCTGAAAAATGCCATACATGCAAAGATGGATTGCTTTGTCTCTCTTTTTATTTTTATTTTTTATTTTTAATTTTTGTGTGTGTGTTATTCCGTTTAGCTTCTGTTTGTTGCTAGTTAGCTAGTTTTTATTTATTTATTGATATTTTTTTAATTGTTGTATTTTTTAAGTTTTCAAGCTAATAATGATGATGATGATTATTATTATTCTAAACTAGAGCCGTCAATTCAGCACTTTATAATTAGTACCGTCTTATTATAAACTTCTCTCGTCTTCTGCTCTAGAAAGTTGATCTAGGGAACTTCAAGTAGGAGGTCTATAAAAGTTCTTGATCAAGGCTATATAAACTAAAGAGCTCGTTAGCAGTAGTAGAGGCATGAATTATTTTCAGTGTGAGCGTAAAATAAACTGAAATTATAATATAAAAATATTAAGGTTCGTTTATTTGTTTGTGTCTTTGATTTTTTTTTTTTTTTAAATTTGGTTTATATTGTAAGAGTTTTTGGTTTAATTTTTAAAGTTTAGAAATCAAGAAATTGTTGATTTACATAATAACATAATGTTTTTTCTTGTTTATTTTTTTTTTCTTTTAAAGACCATCATACAAATTTTGTAATTAAAGAATCTCACGGGAGGCGAATAAGAAAAAAATTTGCAAAAGTTTTGAATTCTAAGGTCAATGTTGAACTCGAACCCTGCCCTTTGGATAAGAGGATATGAGCCTTATTATCCCACCTAATTAAAAACTGTCATCTTTGAAGTTTTAAACAATAAAACATTAGAACTTGGACAGTCAAAAGAAAAAAAAAAAAAAAATTAGAACTTGGAATTTGCTCTAGGATATTTTATTTATGTTCTTCATCTTATATCAAATGACAGATTAACAAATGTTTAGCATAGAGTATTGATGAATTATGCAGGTATCGAAATATCTGTTGCGGGCTCATTTTGCACCCGTTACAATTTTACAGGCCAACAACGAAAACCATACAGACCCATTAAGGAGTTGTTAGCAAAAATCAATCCTGCAAGGTACGGAGAAACCATAGTGACATTTCAACACTAAAGTAATAATTATACAAAAAGTATACTATTAGGACCATATTTTAAAATATGTATATTTTTTCATAATATTACATAGATATCCATTTTTATAAAAACCACCATTCATAGTACCTTTTTTTTTTTTTTTTTTCATTTTACTATATTTAACATAATTTTCTCTTATCTTTATTACAGTAATTGCTTGTTAGTAAGATTTAATTTTTTAAAAAATTTAATTTTTTAGTATGATTTATATTCTTTATGATAATTGTAACGTTATTATCATAATTGATTTGATTTATTATTATCAAAATTGTTTCAATACTTAGTTTCTAAAGTTTAAATGTCATATGAATTGCTTATTTCTTTATGATAATTACCATAATATTATGATGCTTTTTTGAATGTGGATTTTTTTTCTTTTTATGATTACTATATCAATATGATATTTTTTCCTTTATGATAATTTCTATATCATTATAATGTCTTTTTTATATTTTAAAGTGTTTAATATTTTTGTACAATGTCTATTTAATTTTCTTTATATGTTCATTGTGAATTTATCTTAATGACCAATTATTTATTATAATGATTATTTTTCATTTACATTACAACAAATATCTGTTATGGTCTTTTTTTTTTTTTTGCTTTTTAATAAATCAAGAAAACTGTTTTTTTTTTCCTTTTATAAAAGATTTGCTTAGTTTGAATTTTTTTAGAGATTTTTCTTTCATTTTTATCAATTCTTTACTTTTTTATATTCAATTTTTTATGAAAAGGTAATGTGGTTTTTATAAGTATCAAATTAGACTTTATTGTAAATAAAAGAAAAAATGACATATTTTAAATAATTATCTTTAATTTAGATATTTATGTAAATAACTCAATGTGAAAAGGTATTGGTCAGAACACAAAGATGAACTTTTAAAATAAAATAATAATAAAATTTCCAAATTTATGAGGGAGAAAGTCATATTTTTTAAAATAATGTCACAACGGCCATGTGCCTAAAAAAATATTGTAAATTTTATAATTCAGAATCATTTATTTTAAACTCTTTATTTTCTTTTGCCTTTTCCAAGCAACGAAAGGTTTGTTATCTTTAGAAAATAATTAAAAAAGGATCTCCACAGACCCAATTATTTCATATGACAGAGCTGTTTTAATTTTAGTCGCACCTCGTGGTTTGGTTTGTTTTTTTTTTTTTTTTTAATGGTTGATCCGCAAAGCCGAAAACTTGTGGAATAAATTAGAGGGTTTTCGATTAGTGTATAGGCGAAGTGGGCCGTCCCCACTGAATTTCTTCAAATTCTACTTTAGAATTTTAAAACTTTTGTATTTTACCCATATTCAAAAATTAATTATTCCTACACAAATCATCAGCAAAATCTTTATTAGGATATTAATTTATGTCTCAATCTTTTTTAGTATCAACTCTTATATATTATATTTTTTATTAATAAATATAATTAATTAATGTAATAATATTTTAAATTTTTATTAATAAAAAAATTATAACTTATGCATCACATAAATTAATACTTAAAAATTAATATTAAAATTGAAATCTATAATATTTTTTCTTTCTTCAAGAGCTAGCTTGTTTTTTGAATTATTTTTTTTAGGAAGCCAATTTTTAATTTTAAGATTAAAAAAACAAAGTCAGTGGGGCCCTCTCCTTTTGGAGGCCACTTGGATATTCGAAATTAATGCACTTGACAAATTAGTTCGTATTAAAGTGCTAAACGACGTTGACAGATAAACTAACAGACAACCAAAGGCAAGCGATTCAGACAATGTTTAGTTTGAAAAGCTTGCCATTTAGAACTTCAAACCTAATGCTGTCTTTTTACTTTTTATTTTAGGACATGACTGTGATAGAGACCTTCTGAGGGTCTTTATCGATAAAATCCTTTTTTAGATCGTTAAAATTTAATCGAATGGTTCAAACGTTGATGGTGTACGATATTTATCATACACCTAATCTCACATAATCATTCCTACCTAAAGTCTTCTCCGTCACCAGCGATCTTCCCGCCGCCGACGACGGACGCCGGTGACTCATCCCTGACGCCAGCGACCCAACTCCGGCCACCTCCGGCCCCCAGCCCTGGACGCCAGCCGTCGACCGCCGATGACCCCATTTTCTCTCTCTTCCCATTTCTCTCTCTTCTCTTCTCTCTCTCTCTCTTCCCCTTTCTCTCTCTTCCCCTCCCTCCCGCCGGCCCCCACCCCCGGCCTCCCCCCACCCCCGGCACCCCCCCCGACGACCCCCCTCTCTCTTCTCTTCTCTCTCTCTTCCCCTCTCTTTCTTCCCACTTCTCTGTTATGGTCTTTTTTTTTTCTTTATAGTAAATGAAGAAAATTGTTTTTTTTTCCTTTCTTAAAAGGTTTGGTTAGTTTGAATTTTTTTCGAGATTTTTTCTTTTTTTTTAATCAATTCTTTATTTGTTTTTATTTAATTTTTGATGAAAGGATAATATGATTTTTATTAATATCAAATTAGACATTACTGTAAGTAAAAAAAAATGTACACATTTTAAATCGTTGTCTTTAATTTAGACATTTATGTAAATAACCTAATGTGTGAAAAGGTCTTGGTCGGTCTTTAAAATAAAAAAATAATAAATTCCCCAAATTTGTGATGGAGAAAGTCATATTTTTTAAAATAATGTCACAACCGTCACGTGCCTAAAAAATATTGTAAATTTTATAATTCAGAATCATTTACTTTAGACTCTTTATTTTCTTTTGCCTTTTCCAAGCAACGAAAGGTTTGTTATCTTTTGAAAATAATTAAAAGAGGATGTCCATAGACTCAGTTATTTCATATGATAGAGTTATTTTAATTTTACTTCCCCCTCTCGTTTTTATTTTATTTTGGTGGTTGATCCACAAAGCCGAAAACTAGTGGAATAAATTAGAGGGTTTGGTGTATGGGTGGCCCACTAAATTTCTTCAAATTCTACTTTAGAATTTTTAAACTTTTACATTTTAACCTTATTCAAAAATTAATTATTCCTATATAAATAATCAATAAAATCTTTATTACGACGTTAATTACAATCTCAATATTTTAAATATCAATTATTGTGTCATATATTTATTAATAAATATAATTAATTAATATAATAATATTTTAAATATTTATTAATAAAAAATTTATATATTATATATTAAAACTTAAAATTGAGATTAAAATTGAATTCTATAATATTTTTTCTTTCTTCAAGAGTCAGTTTGTTTTTTGAATTATTTTTTTTGGGAAGCCAATTTTTAATTTTAATATTAAAAAAAATTCAGTGGGGCCCGCCGCTTTAGGAGCTCACTTGAATATTCGAAATTAATGCACGTGACGAGTTAGTTCGGATTAAAGTGGAAAACGACGTTGACAGATAACAAACAGATAGCCAAGGGTAAGCGATTCAGATAATGTTCATTTTGAAAAACTTGCCATTTAGCACTTCAAAACTAACGCTGTCTTTTTACTTTTTCTTTTCCTTAAAGTAAATCACTCGTTTAATATTTAAATTTTTAATTTTATAGTTAAAATATTTTTAAATTTTTAAAATATTATTATAATAATTATTTTTATTAATTTTTAGATAGAATATATTAATAATTTAATAAAAAAAATAATACTAACTACAGATTCTGTAAAAAAAAAAAAACAGAAATGACTACTGTAATAATGTTTTTAATAGTTTATAGTCATTCTAAAAAAAAAAAATAGAACATAAAATATTCTTAAACTATTAAAATATTATTCTAATAGTCATATATGCTAATTTTTAGACTGATTTAGTTAGTAATTTAGTCAAAAAATGATATTTTCCAACAGATATCATTAAAAATTAACATTAAGGACTATTATAGTAACATTTTAATAGTTTGGGGCATTCCGGTTACGAAAAAATATTCAAGACTACTGAAGTTCACACAAAACAAAAAATTCAGGAACCAACCTAACAATTTACTCCTACTTTAATATCAACTTTTGTCAACTTTAATTTAGAAAAATGGATTTTTGACCGAGGCTATAAATATTATCAAAGAATAATGATGTTTTTAAATCAACCTTTTTGTCGATTTCTATCTAGCAAGAAGTTAGCCTAGGGAATTATTAGTATAAAATCCAAATCAGTTCTTGGATCAAGCCTAAACTGTCAAGAAAACAGAAGAAATTTCATTAAAAAAAAAAAATGGGGGTAACAAAGACAGATGAAGCTGAATACAACAGAGCAAGTGAACTAAAAGCTTTCGATGAAACCAAGGCCGGTGTTAAAGGACTTGTTGATTCTGGGGTGACTGAGATTCCTCGCATTTTCCGTCATCCGGAGGAGATCTCCATTTCATCGAGAGATTCCGGTTATGGAACTATTCCGGTGATAGACCTCGGGGGACTAAAAATCGACGATTCGGTTAAGCGGAAGGAGATTGTTGAGAGAGTGAGAGAAGCATCTGAGACATGGGGTTTCTTCCAAATTGTCAATCATGGAATCCCGGAGAGTGTTCTCGAGGATATGAAAGACGGGGTTCGTCGCTTTCACGAGCAAGACACCGAGGTGAAGAAGCGATTTTACACCCGGGATCCCACGAAACCTCTGGTTTACAATAGCAACTTTGATCTGTTTAGTGCAGCTTCAGCCAATTGGAGGGACACTTTTGGTCTTATGTTTTCTGTTGGTCCTCCAAATCCTCAAGACTTTCCGATAATATTGAGGTAAGTGGTTATTAATCTACGATCTGCACATGTTTTTCGACACGATCAAATTCAATCTGTGATTTATGTTTCAACTTGCAGAGACATACTTGTGGAGTACTCAAACCAAATGAGGAGAGTTGGAATTTTACTTTTCGAGTTGCTCTCGGAGGCCTTAGGGCTGAATCCAGACCACTTAAATGGCATAGATTGCGCTAAGGGGCTTGCGATTTTAGGCAATTATTACCCTGCTTGCCCGCAGCCAGAGTTAACCTTGGGCTCAACCGAGCACGAAGATGCCGATTTCATCACCGTACTTCTGCAAGATCACGTTGGTGGCCTCCAAGTTCTGCATCAGAGCAAGTGGATTGACATAGCCCCCGAGCCCGGGGCACTAGTGGTTAACATTGGAGATCTTCTGCAGGCAAGTATTTATTCTTCTCTTGTGTTGTTTTATTTTTTATTTCTACAATTTTTTTTTTTTATATGCAAGTAGAAACATGTTACTGTGATTCAACAGTCACATTATTTACTATCACAACTCAAAGTTGCTGCAAAACGTGATTATTCCAAACCGTTGCAATATTTAGTCCTTGACTTGTTTTTAACACGAGTTCTTCGAGAAATGGATCGAGTTTAAAATTATGTCCTTTTTCCTTCTGTTTCTTTAGCTTATATCAAATGACAGATTCAAAAGTGTTCAACATAGAGTATTGGCAAACCGTATTGGTCCTAGAGTATCTGCTGCGAGCTTATTCTGCACCGGTTACATGCCAATACCAAAACTCTACGGTCCCATCAAGGAGTTGTTATCAGAAAACAATCCTCCAAAGTACCGAGAAACCACGGTGAGGGACTACCTTGTGCATTTCAAAGCGAAAGGCCTTGGTCGGACTTCAGGGTTGGATGCTTTCAGGCTTTGAAGTAGGCAAGCAAAACAGAGAAAATCAAGCATCAAGTTTCTTTTTTTTTTTTTTTAATCATCTTCAAATGTTTTTAAAAGTCCTGATAAAATAATATGTCGCACGACATAATTTTTAGTCTTACCATAAGTAAAATATCTGGTTACAGAAGGGATTCATAAGAAGAAGATTACAATTTATATATGGCATAATCTAGATAACCAAGTACAAATATGTCGATTCCGTTGTCATTGCCATTTTTTTCCGTGGAGAAAATTGGTGATTTGTTTCTTGTTTGAATGAGTGAGTTGTCAATATCTGCTCCATCTGCGAGTGACTTGTCAGCCACCTGTTTCAATTACTTATTTTGTAAATAAACACATGAATGCGTTAAAAATAAACATATTCTTCTTAAGATTAAGTTGATACTTGTTTGTGGGTCTCTGTTTTTTTATTTTTTTTATAAAAAGTTGAAATCACAAAAAGTGTTTTCATTCCACAAAATTTTAACACATTCTATCTGGGATTATAACTCCCTCCAAATAAATAAAATTAGCTTTAAAAAAAACATTATCTCTCTCGATTTCTCATTTATGATAACCTTCATGACCTACATAAAATAAAGTCACACTTTTGTCCTTAACCAATTATGGTCTCTTTGAATGAACGCAAATCATCCAACGATTTCTGCAGCGAAAAACAAAAGTTAAATTATCTCATTCTATTATTTATCTTGTAATCTTTCTTTTTATCAGTATTTTCATGGAGTTTCTTCAAATAATTATTACAAAGAGAGTGATAGAAAAACTTAAAGGAAAAAAAAAAAACCCAACTCGATTAAAGGGTACTAATATTCGAATTTCCAACCACTTCTTGTCCGTTGCATAAATGGAAATGATACCAACCACTTCCTATCTAGAATTTGAAGGATAACAAGACATAATCAGAAAATTTTCCTAGAAAAAAAATTACTCAAAAAAAAAAAAAAATGAAAGAAAGGGAAAACCGGCATTCAATCCGGCGGTGTAGGCAATGGAGCAAAACTATGACAGAGCAAGAGAACTTAAGGCTTTTCAACGACACTAAAGCCGGTGTTAAAGGGAGTAGACTCCGGGGTTACCAAGATCCCACGTATATTCCATCAAACACTTGAAAGTTTAACACCCAGTTCAGTCTCTGTCCACACCAACCTTTGCATTCCCACGGTTAGACCTTGAAAATGTTGGCAACAATTCGATTCGACGTGAAGAGATTGTGAACGAAGTCCGAGATGCGCCTGATAGATGGGGGTTCTTTCAATTGGTCGATCATGGGATTCCTCTGAGCATTTTAGAGGAACTGGAGGCCGATGTAAGGCGGTTTTTTGAGCAAGAAACTGAGGTAAAGAAAGAGTTCTATTTGTGTGATCCGATAAGACCAGTGCGTTACAATAGCAATTTCTATCTTTTCACTTCACTGGCGGCTAATTGGAGGGACGCCATCTTTTGTTCTATGGCTCCTAATCCTCCCATGCCAGAGGACTTGACAGTTGTATGCAGGTATTTTGATGGAAAATAAAACCGTCATTTTTGGTTAAAATCAAGGAATATAAACATGCCATCCAAAATACAAATTATGTTAACTGAACTTTCTGATTATCTTTTAATGGGTACTCTGTTTTTTTTTTTTTTTTATAACTTTTTTAACTGGAATTTGGGTTAAAACCAGTTGGTAGAGCTGCAAAAGCGATGGAGAATTGTCATTTCTCGTTATGTGAATTGAACCTTTTTCTGTTATGTGTTTGTAAATACAATAGAGGTATACTAATGGGGTTCTCAAAGCAAGTGGAGAAATTGGCAATCTTATTGTTGGAGCTGCTATCGGAGGTGCTTGGGCTTAACAGCAACTATTTAAAGACACGGGTCGCGCCAAAGGGCATGCTTTACTTTGCCACTACTCTCCACCATGTCCGGAGCCAAAACTAACTTTAGCCAAAAGCAAGCAAGCAAGCCGATAGTTGCTTCCTCACCGTGCTCCTTCAAGACCACATTGGCGGCCCTCAAGTTCTTCATGAAGATCCGTGGATTGACGGACACCCCATTCCCGGGGCATTGGTTGTTAACATAGGAGATCTATTGCAAGTAAGTTTTTCTCATTATTCTTGCTCTACTTATGTTAAGTTTTTCCCATTATTCTTGCTCTACTTATGTGTTTTTGTTATTGACAAGATATTTGAAGCCCTTCAATTTTCCTTACAAGTCAAAACACTCATATTTCGAATGGTCCAACAAATTTTAACCCGAACAACCGGTTGTTAATTGGTGAAAAATATTGTTGGGAATTTGCAGCTTGTGTCTAATGACAGGTTCAAAAGTTTTGAGCACAGAATACTGGCGAACCACAAAGGTCCGAGAGTGTCCGTTGCCTGCTTTTTTAGGACAGATCTTTACGAGTCGTCTATGATAACTTATGGACCCATCAAGGAGTTGTTAACAGAAGAAAATCCTCCCAAGTACTGGGAAAACACAATCAAAGATTTCGTCGCTCGCTACAATTCGAAAGGCCTTGATGGCATTTCTGTGCTATTGCAATTTACGCTCTGAAGTTCTTGGCAATCACACCAAATCATATTTGCGGTTTTTGTTTCATTGTTGGAGTAACATTTACTTGTGTTTGTATTGTTCTTACATTGTGATAGTTGTATACTCCAAGAGTGTCTAGCCAAACAAATTTGGCATGCATCAATGACTACCGCGACATACCAAATCCGGTTCTTATGGTTAGTCCCGATAGAAAAAGAAATCAAGTCCCGTTCTTATGGAGCTATTTCAAGCTTTGCTAAGGCATCGTCACTAGGCCATGCGTATATTGTTGATCGGACCACCATCGACCCCGATTGGCATTCCAAGATTTGGTCGATGAGTGATTGGAACTCATTGCTTTAGCTGCCTTTCGATTTGCAACATTTTCTAACGTGCTTCTAAAACAAAAACAGGGTCAAATAGATTGACAGAATCTTGGATTTGTAGGCGCATACCTCCAATATAACAATGTATATATACACAATCTTGATCTTGCTTAACGATCTCGCTCAAAAACCTCCTCTACGGGAGCGTTCTTTCTAGGCGGCATGTTGTTGAAGCGTAGCAGGGCTTTGATAAATCATTGATGTAGTGAAATCGTATATAAGATTATTAACAAATCAAAATAGTAAACGTGAAGGATAGAACTGCTGATGTGTTGATTCACATAGAGTGTTTGGAAAATAACTTAAAAATTGGTTGATTCAACGAAGAATAGTTAAAATGAAAGAGAGAAAATTGCAAGGAAAAACTCTTTTTCATTACGAGAGGGTGGACAAATATAGGACAAATCTAGGGATGATTTTTTACCTATGGGGATGGGTATCCGCGGGTCATTAGGGATGGGTATAGATGGGGGCAATATGAGGGTTAATCTTAACCTCCACGCAGGTGCGGGCGGGGGTGGGAAGCTCCCCATACACCACCCCCACTTATATTCACTCTTATTAAAATTTATATTTATATGTTATATATATTTGAATTTTTAGTGTTTCATGTTTTAGTTTTCTTTATGAATTTAGTTTATAGATTCCTGAAGTTTGGGTTTGTTTTTAAGATTTAAGTTACATTTGGATTATTTGCTAAATTTTATGAAAACTTTAATAAATTTTTTTAACAAAGCAAAATCTAAATGGAAATCCAAAATTCTGATGTCAATTTATTACTAAAAAAAATTACCAAGAAATTAAAAATTGTCCTTTTAAAGGTATAAATGATGGAATTTAATGAAAAAATGTCATATGTCGTGGCAGAGCGACGAGTCTTATTGTGTTCATTTCCACCCAGAAAAAGTGTTTTTTTTTTTTTACCCAAACCTGCAATGTCACCAAACCTTATGAAAACCACACAGACTGTGTCCTTGAGATGATCCCAACTCATTATAAAGGTTATCTAGATTAGATTTTTTGCTCCTGCATAGACTTGCACTTGGTTTCAATTACTCTACTATTAATTTTGTTTTCTTATCTTTTTGGAGTTGAAGGTCAGAAAACTTTAGAACTTTTACATGGAAATTACAAGGAGGCATTTGCTTCCACATGCCGTAATAGATATGTATTCATAAATTTTTGTTGACTGTTAAAATCCACCTAGCATGTAATAGACGTAACCTTATCAAGAACAATATCTTGCATATGTTTGACAAAGAGACAATAGATTTGGAGTGATTCATTTCAATTTGAGAGCTACGTCTACCATGGAAATTGATAGCAAAGTTGCAATTACGGTGACGTGCATACCGTTCTAAGAGATAATCTTCTCATAATCAAATATTAAAAAATACAATATTTCTTGAATAATTGTTAGCAGATAATGATCTTGGAGTCAGTATATCTCTGAGATAACCCTATCTCACTTAGATTCATTTAAAATAGATCTTATAATAGAACATTTATGATTAATGTCGATATTTGTATGATTTCAAAATCAAACCCGCTATATCTATTATGTGTGATGATCATGTCATTTGGACTCGTTTATGAAAATTATAGACTTTAAAAGTTTGAGTTATTAAATTATGTAATAGTAAAGCGAAGAAAAAACAAAAATTAAATTGTAGAAATAGGGCTTGGATTGAAGGTTCAACACCCCCTTTGTCACCTTCTTTTGGTGGCTGTAGTTTTCAGTTTTGTTGTAAAGAAGAGAACAACGCAAAAATAATAGATCACCAACAACTTGCAAGGTAGCAATTCGCCACATAATTTGATAGTACTATATGGGCCCACAAACAAATAGACAAAATCTGCTGTGTTAAAGTGAAATACGATGTTGATCCATTTATTTTTTAATTTTTATTTTATATAAAAGGGAGAGAGATCGACTATTATTTAAAAAACTAATATTGTTAACTGACTTCACACATGATTAGGGTATTTTAAAAAAAATTGTATGAATTAATTTACATGCATCAAACACAAGATTTTTTAAAAATTCAGGGAGCTTTTAACCACAAAAAATATTGGGATTAGATCGTGATTTAGTAAAAAGTCAGGGTCCAATGGATAATTTGATAAAAGGTTGTAAATTCGTGTCCATTTTTCAACGTTGTTAACTTCTTCTGCTCCAAGCGTTTTCTTTTGGGATCTATAGAAGATGAATATTATTTTCTGACCAAAAGCTAAATAGTAAGGAAAAAAGAAGTTAGGAAAATGGTGGACACAAACAAAGATGAAGATGTTCAAGCCCAAATCAAGCGGAATATGACCGAGAAGCTGAACTAAAAGCTTTTGACGACACCAAGGCTGGTGTTAAAGGACTTGTAGATCCGGGTTACCGAGATTCCTCGTATTTTTCATCATCCAGCGATAACTTGGAGGAAAACTCTGTTTGGGAGATTCTCAGTTAAGTATTCCGGTCATAGACCTCGGAGGACTAACTACCGAAAACTCAGCCAAGCGAAAGGAGATCGTTGAGAGAGTAAGAGAAGCATCTGAGAATTGGGGGTTCTTCCAAATAGTAAACCATGGAATCCCAGAAAGTGTTCTTGAGGAGATGAAAGATGGCGTTCGCGGTTTTACGAGCAAGCAACCGACGTGAAAAAAGAGTACTACACCAGAGATCTACGAAGCCGTGATTTATAACTGCAACTTTGATCTGTATAGGGAATTTCAACGAATTGGAGGGACACGTTTTTTGTCATATGGCTCCTAATCCTCCAAAGCCTGAAGATTTGCCTATATCATGCAGGTATGTGACCGTAAATTTTAAATTTCATGTATTTGTAACTTTAGATTTATGTTTTCGCATAGCTTTTAATTTGTATCAGATTTATCTTCAAAGTTCTGTACCAAATTCATGAACAAAACTATACTATGGGTTATTTTATGGAAACTAAGTGAGATGTCAGTTTTGACTACCTTTAAAAAAAAAATGACCGAACTTTTATTTTTTCTTTTTTAAAAGGAAATTAGTTGATGGCAAGATAGTTCATAGGTTGTCAATAAGTTCACATGATTGACCATCAAGTTCATCACCGACAAATTATTGATTAACGCCACTGGTTAACTTAATCGATATTGATTGACCGCCAATGGAAAATCACTAGATAAGTACTGATTAATCATTTTTAAGAAAAACTCTTAAAAACACTTCTTACAAAAAAAGGTTATTTTCCCTCATTTCCGTCATTTCGTCATTTTGTTTTTTGTTTTTGGAATAAAGTGCATAAACTATGTCATCTTTAGTATTTGTATATAATTTGACAGGAAAATTTGACATGTGTTTTAGGAAGATCAAGTGCTCTGACCATGTTGGTGTTCTTGTAAAAGAAAAATAAAAAATAAAAAGAGATGCAAAAAGAGTTTTACTAATGTTGAAAAGTTGGATAAGTTTATATGGCCACACATTAGGCTGTGGATTTATTGATAATTTTACACTTGTCTCTAATGTTGAGATCCTAAATCTAAATCTCTGGTCCTGATAAAAATTGTAAAGCAAAAAATGATGGATGCGCATGATTATGGGAGTAATTTGAATTTGTATCTTTGTTTATTATATTATTATGCCCAAAGTAAGCTTTATGAATTAGTTATTTCGTTCAGAAAAAAAAAGATATATATATATAGTTTATATATATTTAATGGTGTGGTAGAGACCTCAAAGGTCTTACGTAAGTCATTTTTTAAACCGTTAAGATTTATCGAACGGTTTAAATGTGATGGTGTACGATATTTATCATACACCTAACTCACATAATATTCTCACCAAAGTCTTCTCCGTCGTCGGTGATCTTCCCGCTGCCGGCGACCGACGCCGGCGACTCATCCCCTACGTCGGCGACCCAACTCCAGCCACCTCAGGGCCCCAGCCCCGGACGCCGGCTGTTGGCCGCCGGCGAGCCCATTTTTTCTCTCTTCCCCTTTCTCTCTATTCTCTTCTCTCTCTCTTCCCCTTTCTCTCTCTTCCCTTCCCTCCGCCGGCCCCTACCCCCGGCCCCCAGCCAGCTCCCCGGCCCTGCCCCCTCCCCCGGCCTCCCCCCACCCCCGACGACCCCTTCCCCCCGGCTGCCCCTCTCCCCCGGCACCCCCCTCGATGACCCCTCCTCTCTCTTCCCCTTTCTCTCTCTTTTCCTCTCGTCTCTCTCTCTTCCCTCTTCTCTCTCTTCGCGGGCCGACCCACACATGGCCGCGCGGCGCCCCCCCACCGAGTCGCGAGCTTCCTCGGGGGTGGGTCGGCCCCGCGAAGAGAGAGAAGAGGGAAGAGAGAGAGAAGAGAGGAAAAGAGAGAGAAAGGGGAAGAGAAAGAGGGGGGGTCGTCGGGGGGGTGCCTGGGGAGAGGGGCGGCCGGGGGGAGGGGGTTGTCGGGGTTGGGGGGAGGCCTGGGGAGGGGGCGAGGCGGGGGGGGGCCGGAGGGAGGGAGGGGAAGAGAGAGAAAGGGGAAGAGAGAGAAAGGGGAAGAGAGAGAAAAGGGAAGAGAGAGAAAATGGGATCGCCGACGGCCAACGGCTGGCATCTGGGGTTGGGGGTCGGAGGTGGCCGGAGTTGGGTCACCGACATCGGGGATGAGTCACCGGCGTTCGTCGCCGGCGGAGAAGATCGCCGGCGACGAGAAGACTTTGGGTGGAATGATTATGTGAGGTTAGGTGTATGATAAATATCGTACACTATCAACATTTGAACCATTCGATTAAATCTTAACGGTCTAAAAAAGAACTTTACCGGTAGAGAACCTCAAAGGGTCTCTACCACAACCATTCCCTATAGTTATGTTCAAACACATTTGTTGTCTATCTTTCCTTAACTTGAATTGGAATTTTGAATTTTGAATTTTGATACTCAGTGACAAATTTGAATTTTGTCAACTTTGTTTATTCTATTTATTTATTTTTTGTTTTCAGAGACATATTGATGGAATACTCAAAGCAAGTGATGAAAGTAGGAATTCTCTTATTCGATCTGATGTCCGAGGCTCTTGGGCTGAGTCCGAATTACCTAAACGACATAGATTGCGCAGAGGGGCTAACGGTTTTGTGCCATTACTACCCTGCATGTCCACAGCCAGAACTAACTATGGGCACAACCAAGCACACTGACAACGACTTCCTCACTGTTGTTCTACAAGACGACATTGGCGGTCTCCAAATCCTACACGAAAACAAGTGGATCGATGTATCTCCTCAGCCCGGGGCCCTCGTGGTAAATGTCGGAGATCTTCTGCAGGTAAGTGTTTAAGCTTGTGTTTAGTGTACGGGTTTGAAGTTGAATTTTTAGGTTAAAGTTAGTTGACTTTTAAAAAATTAATTATAATTTTTATTGACTTTTCAGAAAAAAGACAAAAATTGAAATGAAAACTTTAAGTTCAAGCTTGAAAGCCAAATGGAAGCAAAGTTTTTCTTGTATATTGTGTTGTTCTATTTATGAGTGCTATCAAAAAGAGTAATATGCTATTTCTGTTTTTTCAGCTTATAACAAATGATAGATTGAAAAGTGTTCAGCATAGGGTAGTGCCGAACCGCGTAGGTCCCAGAGTATCTGTTGCGAGCTTCTTCTGTACTGGCTTTACACCAACATATAAAATGTACGGACCGATCAAGGAGTTGTTGTCGGAAAGCAATCCTCCGAAGTACAGGGAAACCACAGTGAGGGACTATTCTATCCATTTCAAGTCAAAAGGCCTCGGTCGGACTTCGGCGTTGGATGATTTCAAGCTTTGAAGAAGTTAAGCTTTGAAGGATCATTTTGTGCTAGTTTGACAAGTGGTTTCTGAACTGTTAAAAACTGAATAATAGTTATCCGAATATGGATCTTTTGTGGTTCTGTTTTTGCCTTTGTTTTGGGCTGTCTGTTTGAAAACTTTTTTTTTTTTTTTTTAAATTTAGTAAATAGCATTTTTATAGTAAATAATTGAAATAAAAATGTTTTAATAATATTTATAGTAAATAGTAGTAAATAGTAGGAATTTAATTAAATTAAGTTGTATAAAAAATGGAAGAAAAGAAAGATGTGATGATCATCTTTGTAATTAAAAAAAAAAAAAAAAGAACACCTTGACATATAAGGAAAGATGATTTTCAAAACTTAAGGGTCAATAAATCACCTAAGGAACACTTTCTCCAAAAAAAAAAAAAAAAAAAAAAAAAAAACCCACCTACTGAACAAAAGTTGAAGTGCATACAATGCCCCCATAAGCTAGTATATATAAAGCTAATTATTGGGGATTATTCATAATTTAATTTTGATCATTTCGTTATGTTACGTTATTAATGTTTATAATATGCTTTGTTAAATTTTATTACACAAGTTACAATAAATTTAAATTTCTAACTCGTTAAAATAAGAAAAAATCAGTTAAAAAAGGGAAAAAGTTATTTATAACTAATAATCGTAACATTGATGTCAAATAATTTGATTGTGCATCAAAGATGTTAGTAGATAAAAAATAAAAAAAATAAAAAAAGAGTTAATTTTTAGAATTTTTATGTTAGTCCTTAAAGTTTTAAAAAATTTTGTTTTGGCCCTAATATTTGAAAATTTTTGCAAAGTCCCTGCAGATTTCATCCATAGATTTTGACGTGTTTCCACTAAAAAATTTAATAAAATATCAAAATATGGTGCATGGTGGTTCAATATCGACAAGGAAGTAGGAACCACCTAAAATCTCATGAAAACTCACTTCTCTCTCTTACTCTCATTCACGTTTCTCTCTCTTTCCCCCACCCTCCAAGAATGTCTAAAATCAGATGTCTTTCTCGATATAGGTACTGGGTAGTGCGAAATTGAGAAGAGATTTTATGGAAGATCAAGATTTTGCTTAGGAGAATTAAGTATAAGGTAGTGTTTTGTTTAATTTTCCTTAAGAATCCAAATTCTCTCTGTTCTTAATGTTATACCTCTGTTTTTTCCTTTAATGATTGTGTAAAAGCCTTTTTAGAACTTTAATTTGACCTATAATGGTGAAGCCCCGTATTTGCAAGGGTTAAGGTTTCTAGAATTTCATTTTCTTCTAAGATTTTTCTTCCATGGATCTAAGTGTGAAATCCTCTGTTTATCTTCTAAATTTCAAAATTTTAAATTTGTGATGTTCTTCTATGTGGATTTGTTTTCTGTGGTTTAAATGGGTTCTAACTTCTAATAGACCCTGATAATGAGTTGTAGTAAGACTTAAGATTGACAAGTAAAATTTTTTGAATTTCATAGTTGAGTACCAAGTGTTTGATGATATGCATTAACGAAAAATAGACATATTGAGTTATTAAATTTACTGAGTTTCATACCATTCCATTTCAAGCAAAAATAATTTAAATCAAGTAAAATATATATATATATATATATATATGTATATATTGTCTTGGCTTTATTATCCTATCAACCCCCCAGGCCACAAGTGTGAATTATCAATACATTTGTCTATTCCAGTACTGAAGTCGAAAATGATATGCCACAATGTATGATCCTCATGGCCTTACACAGTCCACCCATTTCCAAATGTCCTAAAAGAAATAAATAATAAGAAAATATTCTTTTTGCTCTTTCTCATTTTCTGTTATAACTAAAATTCTAGCATTTACTCATCTAAATTAGAACTTCATTTCTAAATTTTCCAGAAAATTAAGAAAGCAGAAAAAAGGAAAATGGTGGCTACACGCTCAGGCCCTGAAGCTGATCCAGCCACATTCAAGCCTGAATACGATAGACTTGGCGAGCTGAGAGCATTCGACGAAACAAAAGCCGGTGTTAAAGGGCTCTTTGACGCCGGGATTACTGCCATTCCTCGTATCTTCCATCGAAAATCTGTAGGTCATAAGGAGAGCTCAGTTTCAGGAGATGCCCGGTTGAGTTTCCGATCATAGAGCTCGGAGAAGTAATGGCTTAAGATTCAGCTCAGCGCAAGGAGATCGTTGAGAGAGTCGAGAAGCATCGGAGACGTGGGGATTCTTCCAAATAGTCAATCATGGAATCTCGGAGAGTGTTCTTGACGAGATGAAAGATGGGGTTCGTCTTTTTCACGAGCAAGACACTGAGGTGAAGAAGAAGTATTATACCAAAGAATCGATGAAGCCAGTGATTTATAACAGCAACCTTGATCTGTATAGTGCTCCCACGACGAATTGGAAGGATTCTTTTCTGTGTCGTATGACTCCCATCGTCCGAACCCTGAAGACTTGCCACCAGTTTGCAGGTATATATATATATATATATAATATATATATATTGCTCTCTGTTTTTTTGTTGAAACTATATGTATATTGCTCTGACTTACAAATGGGTTTGATTAAGCTAAAAAAGTTCCTTAAATGAATGCTTCTAAAGGTTTAAAGGTTTATTCTATTTGGGAATTTCTAGAGCACTATCAATATAGATATATATATATATTGCTCTCTGTTTTTTGTTGAAACTATATGTATATTGTCCGACTTTTAGACAAATTTTTTTTTTTTTTTTTTTTTTAATTTAAGTTTTTAGACAGACGGGCTTGATTAAGCCAAAAAAGTTCGTCAATGACTGCCTCTAAAGGTTAAAAAGTTCTATTCTATTTGGGAATTTCTAGAGCACTATCGATAGGTATTGATATTTTAATCGTTGGATTAGAATGTAGTAGATTCAATTACAGTATTTTTGTGTAGTGCATTCTAAATTTTTAATGTGAATATTTATAGGTCACGGTTAAAAAACAGTAAAAGCAAAAAAAAAAAAAAAATCCCATCATAAAACGACGCGATTAACATATTACATATTCTATCCATGCATACTACTCCCTCTCTAATTTTTTCCCCAACTATCTGAAAAAATTATCCATAATTATCCATTTTTTTGCTGTTGTTGAGATAGTTGTTATCGTTTTGTGGTTGCCGTTTTTCCTTTTTTTTTTTTTTTGTTTTTTTTTTTGGATGTTGTGTGTGTGTTAGTTCTTTTTTCTTTTTTCTTTTTATAAATATTTTAACTATGCAGTAGTTTTTATGCGTTGTTTTATTGTGTAGTTGTTTACTGTTGTCTTTTTTTATTTTTTATTTTTTTATATTGATGTCGTTTTCCCATCTATTTCGTGGTTTGAAGCTTAATGCTGTCTTTTATATAATGTTATTTTAGTTTAGAAAATTTTTTATGTGTTTTCTTGGCTATGTTGCTCTCATTTTCAACTTGTTACCGTATTTCATCGTTGCTATTTGTTTTTTTTTTTTTTTTTTTTTTTTTTGTATTAATGTCGTTTTCTGCTTTTTTTTTTTTTTTTTATTTTTATAGAGTTGTAGTTGTTGTTGTTGTTGGTTTTTTTTTTTTCTTTTTTTTTTTTTAACTTAATTTCTGCAGGGACATACTTATGGAGTACTCAAAGCAAGTAATGAAAGTGGGGAACTTAGTGTTCGAGTTGCTATCAGAGGCTCTGGGGCTACATCCAAACCACTTAAACGACATGTCTTGCGCCGAGGGTTTAGCGGTTTTAGGCCATTACTACCCTGCATGTCCACAACCAGAACTGACTTTAGGGACAACCGAACATGCCGACAATGACTTCCTCACTGTGCTACGTCAAGATCACATTGGTGGTCTCCAGATTCTATGTGACAACAACTGGATTGACGTTCCCTGTCATCCCGGTGCATTAGTCGTTAACCTTGGAGATATTAGGCAGGCATATCTCATGTCTAATGTCCTTTTTTTTTTTTTTTTTTTTTTTTTTTTTTTCGGTTCTGTTCTCGACCAAAGTCCCTTTCAAATGTGGAATAAGGAGATTGTGGGTGTTTATACTCGAAAAATTTATGGTAGGATAAGAATATCACTAAGATATCATATCATAATAACATTACTCAAAAAAAAAAAAAAAAAAAAGAAAAATTCAATGATAGGAAATGTACTTATTGTTGTTTGAATGCAAGGATCAGCTTTTCAATGGTCTGATCTTAGACTGTAAGTATTTCTGTATGTTGAGGCTTAAATATTTTAACGTGAATATTTAGAGAACTGACCTTTAAATTTTAATCTACTGGTTAAAATAACAGTAGTTATAGTCGGGTAAGAGTACATTCCTATCATAAATTTTGTAAAATATATATATATATATTATATACACATATATAATAATTTAATAAAACTAGATAAAAATTTGACAATTAAAAATCATGTCCTATCAAATATCAATAAGAGTTTTTTTCATATCCTATGAAAATTTCTCTATCTAAATTATGCAGACATATAAGAACTTAAAAATGCATTGCATTAATTGTGAATGTATGCTTGAGTTATCTATACACTTTTGCTTTACCTTTTTCCCTTATTTTTTTCTGCAGCTTATCTCAAACGACAGATTCATAAGCGTAGAGCATAGAGTACTGGCGAACCCTGTAGGTCCAAGAATATCTGTAGCCAGTTTCTTCGGCACTCATATGCTGCCATCAACAAAACTCTACGGACCCAGCAAGGAGTTGTTGTCAGAAAGCAATCCTCCAAAGTACAGAGAGACAACTGTGAGGGACTACTGTGCCTACTACATCAATTCTTTACAGTTGATGGGTAATGTTTTGAACGATCATAATTTCATGAAGTTCGATGAAACATGCATATTTTTTTAATAATCTAATTTAATTTTGATATTATCTAATGATTTAAATCTGTCTTATCCGAAGAATTTTTTTTTTTTTCATCCCTTACCATAAAATTGTCCTTGTATTACTTCCCGGTGTTCCATTTATTTTCTGCAGCTGATTACCAACGATAAATTCAAATGCGTGTATCACAGAGTCCTAGCAAAAAGTAGAGGCCCAAGAATCTCAGTTGCAACATTTTTTAGGACACATTTTCAACAAGGGGGAGGTCCCAAAATCTATGGACCGATTAAGGAGTTACTGTCGGAAGAAAATCCCCCACTCTACAGAGAAACAACTTTGAGAGAATATGTCAGCTATATCTACTCAAAGGGACTTGATGGGAACTCTGGACTTCACCATTTCAAGCTGTGAAGTTCGTCATCAATAGCCCAAAACCAAGAGATGGTTTTACGTTGGAGATCTTCTGCAGGCAAGTATTTATCCTTCTCTTGTGTTGTTTTATTTTTTATTTTTATAATTTTTTTATATGTAAGTAAAAACATGTTACTGTGATTCAACAGTCACATTATTTACTATCACAACTCAAAGTTGCTGCAAAACGTGATACTCCAAACCGTTGCAATATTTAGTCCTTGACTTGTTTTTATCACGAGTTCTTCAAGAAATGGAGTTTAAAATTATGTCCTTTTCTCAAATGTTTCTTCAGCTTATATCAAATGACAGCTTCAAAAGTGTTCAACATAGAGTATTGGCGAACCATATTGGTCCTAGAGTATCTGTTGCGAGCTTATTCTGCACCGGTTACATGCCAATACCAAAACTCTACGGTCTCATCAAGGAGTTGTAATCGGAAAACAATCCTCCAAAGTACCGAGAAACCATGGTGAGGGACTACCTTGTGCATTTCAAAGCGAAAGGCCTTGGTCGGACTTCAGGGTTGGATGCTTTCAGGCTTTGAATTAGGCAAGCAAAACGGAGAAAATCAAGCATCAGTTTCTTTTTTATTTTATTTTATTTTATTTTAATCATCTTCAAATGTTTTTTAAATGAATATTTATGCTGATATAATAATATGTCGCACGACATAATTTTTAGTCTTACCATTAGTAAAATATCTGGTTACATAAGGGATTTACGAAGAAGATTGCAATTTATATACGGCATAATCTAGGTAATCAACTACCAATATGTCGATTCCTTGTCATTGCCATTTTTTCCGTGGAGAAAATTGGCGATTTGTTTCTTGTTTGAATGAGTTGCCAATATCTGCTCCATCTGCGAGTGACTTGTCAGCCATCTGTTTCAATTACTTATTTTGTAAATAAACACATGCATGGGTTAAAAAAAAAAAAAACCTGTTCTTCTTAAATTGATACTTGTTTGTGGGTCTCAGTTTTTCTTATAAAAATTTAGAAATTACAAAAAGTGTTTTCATTCTACAAAATTTTAACACTTTGAATGGATTATAAATCCCTGGAATAAATAAAATGCCTTAAATAAACATTATCTCTCTCGTTTTCTCATTTATGATAACCTTCATGACCTACAGAAAATAAAGTCACACTTTTGTCCTTAACCAATTATGGTCTCTTTGAATGAACGCAAATCATCCAACGATTTCTGCAGCAAAAAACAAAAGTGAAATTATCTCATTCTATTATTAATCTTGTAATTTTCTTTTTTTCAATTTTTTCATGGATTTTCTTCAAATAAGTATTACAAGAGAGAGATAGAAAGGCTCAAAGAGAAGAAGGAAAAAAAAAAAAAAAAAAACTCTACTGAAGGGCACTAATATTCAAATTCCCAACCATTTCTTCTCCGTTGCATACATTGAAATGATACCAACCATTTCCTATCTAGAATTTGAAGGATAACAAGACGTCATCAGAAAATTTTCCTGGAAAAAAATTTTGTGACCGGCATTCAATCCGGCGGTGTGGGCAATGAAGCAGAACTATGAAGAGCATGAAAGCTTAAGGCTTTCGACGACACTAAAGCCGGTGTTAAAGGGCTCGTGGACTCCGGTGTTACCAAGATCCCACGTATATTCCATCAACCACTTGAAAGTTTAACACCCAGTTCAGTGTCCACACAATCCTTGGCATTCCCACAATTATAGACCTCCAAAATGTTGGCAACGATTCGATTCGACGTGAAGAGATTGTGAATGAAGTACGAGATGCGCCTGAGAGATGGGGTTTCTTTCAAATGGTCAATCATGGGATTCCTCCGCTGTAAGGCGGTTTTTTGAGAAAGAAACTGAGGTAAGGAAAGAGTTCTATATGCTTGATCCGATGAGACCAGTGCGTTACAATAGCAATTTCTATCTTTTCACTTCCCCAACGGCTAATTGGAGGGACACCATCTTTTGTTCTATGACTCCTAATCCTCCCAAGCCAGAGGACTTGCCAGTAGTATGCAGGTATTTTGAAGGAAAAGAAAATCATCATTTTTTGTTAAAATCAAGGAATATAAACATGGCATCCAAAATACAAATTATGTTCGCTGAACTTTCTGATTATAGTGGTAATGGGTACTCTGTTTTTGTTGGACTTTTTTAACTGGAAGTTGGGTTAAAACCAGTTGGTAGAGCTGCAAAAGCGATGGAGAATTGTCATTTCTCGTTATGTGAATGAACCTTTTTCTGTTATGTGTTTGTAAAGACAATAGAGGTATACTAATGGATTACTCAAAGCAAGTGGAGAAATTGGCAATCTTATTGTTGAAGCTGCTATTGGAGGCGCTTGGGATTAACAGCAACTACTTGAAAGACACGGGTTGCGCCAAAGGGCATGCTTTACTTTGCCATTACTCTCCACCATGTCGGGGGCGAGAACTAACTTTAGCCACAAGCAAGCAAGCCGATAGTTGCTTCCTCACGTGCTCCTTCAAGACCACATTGGCGGCCCTCAAGTTCTTCATGAAGATCGTTGGATCGACGTACACCCCATTCCCGGGGCCTTGGTAGTTAACATAGGAGATCTATTGCAAGTAAGTTTTTCTCATTATTCTTGCTCTACTTATGTGTTTTTGTCATTGACAAGATATTTGAAGCCCTTCAATTTTCCTTGCAAGTCAAAACACTCATATTTCGATTGATCCAACAGAATTTAACCCAAACAACCGGTTGTTAATTGGTGAAAAATAATGTTGGGTATTTGCAGCTTGTGTATGGGGGGTAAAAAAGGTTGTGGGCATTGGGGGTGGGGGAAGTATACTTACCCCCACCCCACCTTGTTGTCATCCTTAGATAAAACATCAAAAAAGAAAAAAAAAAAAAAAAAAACCCTATCAAACTAAAACTATAAACACACAAATTTTTTAATAAAGAAAAGTTTTGAATTGAATGGGAAATTAAACCTATTTGTCCCAAAGAAAAATGAAGCAAAATCTAAATGGGAATTCAAAATTCCTAAGTCAATTTATTACTGAAACGAAAATTACCAAGAAATTAAAAATTGTCCTTTTGAAGGTCTAAATGATAGAATTTAATGAAAAAATGTCATATATCATGGCAGAGCGACGAGTCTTATTCGTCATTCATTTCCACCCAAAAAGAGTGTATTTTTTTTTTTCACCCAAATCTGACAATGTCACCACACCTTATGAAAACCACACAAATTACCCTGTGTCCTTGAGATGATCCCAACTCACTATAAAGGTTATCTGGATTAGATCTTTTTTGCTCCTACATCAGACTTGCAATTGGTTTCATAAAGGTTATCTGGATTAGATCTTTTTGCTCCTGTATCAGACTTGCACTTGGTTTCAATTTCTCTACTATTAATTTTTGTTTTTCTTGATCTTTTTGGTGTTGAAGGTCAGAAAACTTTAGAAACTTGTACATGGAAATTGCAAGGAGGCATTTGCTTCCACATGCCGCAATAATAAATACGTATTTATAAATTTTGTTGACTGTGAAAATCCACTTAGCATGTAAATAGACTCACGTAACCTTTTCAAGAACAATAGCTTGCATATGGTTGATAAAGAGACAATAAATTTGGAGTGATTCATCTTCAATTTGAGAGCTACGTCTACCATGGAAATTGATTACAAAGTTGCAATTACGGTGACGTGCATACCGTTCTAAGAGATAATCTTCTCATAATCAATATTAAAAAATACAATATTTCTTGAATAATTTATAGCAGATAATGATCTTGGAGTCTGCATCTCTCCGAGATAACCCTATCCTCACTTCAATTCATTTAAAATAGATCTTCTAATAGAAAACTTATGATTAATGTCAATATTTTTATGATTTCAAAATCAAACCCGCCTATATCTCTCATGTGTGATGATCATGTTATTTGGACTAGTACGTTTATACAAAATTATAAACTTTTAAAGTTGGAGTTATAGAATTGTATGAATAGTAAAACTGAAAAAAAAAAAAAACAAAAATTAAATTATAAAACTAGGGCTTGGATTGGAGGTTCAAACACCCCCTTTGTTTGAAAACTCTTCTTTTGGTAGCTGTAGTTTTCAGTTTTGTTGTAAAGAAGAGAACAACTCATAAATAATAGATAAACAACAACTTGCACAATAAGTAGCAATTCGCCGCCATAATTTAATAGCACTATGTCAGCCCACAAACAAATCGAGAAAATCTATTGTGTATTGAAGTGGCATACGATGTTGATCCATTTATTTTTTAATTTTTATTTTATATAGAAGAGAGAGAGGCCAACTACTATTTGAAAAATGAAATCGACAAAATCTATTGTGTGTGGAAGTGGTATACGATGTCGATCCATTTATTTTTCAATTTTTATTTTATATAGAATAGAGAGAGGTCAACTACTATTTGAAAAACTAATCATTGAAGATTGTTAACTGGCATCACACATGATTTATTATTTAAAGGTATTTAAGAAAAAAAAATTATATGAATCAATTTACATATATCAAGCATATGAATTTTTTAAAGAATCCAGGATGCTTTTAACGACAACAAATATTGGAGATCATATCATAATTTCGTAAAAAGATCAGGGACCCAACGGATAATTTACTAAAAGGTTAAAAATTCGTGTCCATTTTCAACAATTTGTCAACTTCTTCTGCTCCAAGCCGTTTTCTTTTGGGATCTATGGAAGATGAATATTATTTTCTGATCAAGGCTAAATACTAAGGAAAAAAGAAGCTAGGGAAATGGGGGACACAAACAAAGATGAAGATATTCAAGCCAAAATCAAGGCGGAATATGACCGAGGAACTGAACTAAAAGCTTTTGATGACACCAAGGCTGGTGTTAAAGGACTTGTAGATTCCGGGGTTACCGAGATTCCTCGTATTTTTCATCATCCATCGGATAACTTGGAGGAAAACTCTGTTCTAGGAGATTCTCAGTTAAGTATTCCGGTCATAGACCTCGGAGGACTAACTGCCGACAACTCAGCCAAGCGAAAGGAGATCGTTGAGAGAGTAAGAGAAGCATCTGAGAATTGGGGGTTCTTCCAAATAGTAAACCATGGGATCCCAGAAAGTGTTCTTGAGGAGATGAAAGATGGCGTTCGCCGGTTTTACGAGCAAGCAACCGAGGTGAAAAAAGAGTACTACACCAGAGATCTTACGAAGCCGGTGGTTTATAACTGCAACTTTGAACTGTATAGCGGAATTTCAACGAATTGGAGGGACTCGTTTATGTGTCATATGGCTCCTAATCCTCCAAACCCTGAAGATTTGCCTATATCATGCAGGTATGTGACTGTAAATTTTAAATTTCATGTATTTCTAACTTTAGTTTATGTTTTCATAGAGCTTTTAATATGTATCCATGAACAAAACTATACTATGGGTTATTTTATGGGAAACTAAGTGATATGATCGGTTTTAGTTATCCTTTAAAAAATGACCGAACTTTTATTTTTTCTTTTTTAAAAGGAAAATAGTTGATGGCAAGATAGTTCATATATTTGTCAATAAGTTCAGTGATTGATCATCAAGTTCATCACCGACAAATTATTGATTAACGCCACTGGTTAAACTTTGTTGATATTGAGTGACCATCAATGAAAAATCACTAGATAAGCACTGATTAATCATTTTTAAGAAAAACTCTTAAAAACACTACTTACAAAAAAGGTTATTTTCCCTCATTTCCGTCATTTTTGTTATTTTTTTGGAATAAAGTGCATAAACTATGTCATCTTTAGTATTTTGTATATAATTTGACAGGAAAATTTGACATGTGTAGGGGGTTCTCTGTTTTAGGAAGATCAGGTGTTCTGACCATGTTTGTGTTCTTGTAAAAGGAAAAAAAAAATAAAAATAAAAAGAGATACAAAAAGAGTTATACTAATGTTGAAAAGTTGGATAAGTTTATATGGCCATAGGCTGTGGTTTTAATGGTAATTTTATACTTATCTCTAATGTTGAGATCCTAAATTTAAATCTCTCGTTCGGATAAAAATTATTAAACAAAAAATGATGGATGCGCATGTATAGTGGGATTAGTTTGAATTTTGTATCTTTGTTTATTCTATTATTATGCACAAAGTAAGCTTTATGAATGAATTAGTTATGTTTATTCAGCAAAAAAACTATATATATATATATATATAGTTGTGTTCAAACACATATGATGTCTATCTTTCCTTAGCTTGAATTTGAATTTTGAACTTGGTACTGATTAATCGGTGACAAATTTGAATTTTAACAATTTCGTTTATTCTATTCATTTATTTTTTGTTTTCAGAGACATACTGATGGAATACTCAAAGCAAGTGATGAAAGTAGGAATTCTCTTATTCAACCTGATGTCTGAGGCTCTTGGGTTGAGTCCGAATTACCTAAACGACATAGATTGCGCAGAGGGGCTAACGGTTGCGTGCCATTACTACCCTGCATGTCCACAGCCAGAACTAACTATGGGCACAACCAAGCATGCTGACAGTGACTTCCTCACTGTTGTTCTACAAGACGACATTGGCGGTCTCCAAATCCTACATAAAAACAAGTGGATCGATGTATCTCCTGAGCCTGGGGCGCTGGTGGTAAATGTCGGAGATCTTCTGCAGGTAAGTATTTAAGCTTGCATTTAGCGTACATGTTTGGAGCTAAATTTTTAGATTGAAGTTAATTGACTTTCAGAAAAAGATAAAAACTGAAATAAAAACTTTAGGTTCGAGCTCGAAAACCAAACGGAAGCTAAGATTTTCTTGTATATTGTTTAGTTCTGTTTATGACTGGCGCCATCAAAAAGATTAACATGCTAGTTCTGTTTCTCCAGCTTATAACAAATGACAGATTGACAAGTGTTCAGCATCGGGTAGTGGCAAACCGCATAGGTCCCAGAGTATCTGTTGCGAGCTTCTTCTGTACTGGTTTTAAACCAGCATATAAAATGTACGGACCGATCAAGGAATTATTGTCGGAAAGCAATCTTCCGAAGTACAGGGAAACCACAGTCAGGGACTATTGTATCCGCTTCAGTTCAAAAGGCCTCGGTCGGACTTCGGCCTTGGATGATTTCAAGCTTTGAAGAAGCCAAGCCGAACTACTAAGATTAAGGATCATTTTCTGTTAGTTTTACTAGTGGTTTTGGAACTGTTAAACTAAATAATAGTTATCCAAATATGGATCTTTTGTGGTTCTGTTTTTGCCTTTGTTTTGGGCTGTTTGTTTGAATTTTTTTAATAGCATTTTTTACAGTAAATAAATGAAATAAAAAATATTTTAAAAATATTTATAGTAAATAGTAATAACTAAAATCTACATTAAGAAGCGCAAAATTCGTGGATGAGATTTTTATCCGTGTATGTGTTGGGAAGATAGGAATTTAATTAAATTAAGTTGTATGAAAAATGGAAGAAAAGAAAGATGTGATGATCATCTTTGTAATAAAAAAAAAAAAAAAATAGAACACCTTGACATATAAGGAAAGATGATTTTCAAAACTTAAGGTCAATAAATCACCTAAGGAACATTTTCTCAAAAAAAAAAAAAAAAAAAAAAACCACCTACTGAACAAAAGTTGAAGTGCATACAATGCCCCCATAAGCTAGTATATATAAAGCTAATTATTGGGGATTGTTCATAATTAAATTTTGATCATTACATTATATGCTATTTTATTAATGTTTATAGTATGCTATGTTATTAATGTTTATAGTATGCTATGTTAAATTTTATCACACAAGTGATTTCGATAAATTTTGACTCGCTAAGAACAAGAAAAAATCAGTTAAAAAAGGGAAAAAGTTATTTATAACTAATAATAGTAACATTGAAGTCAAATAATTTGATTGTCTATCAAAGATGTTAGTGGATTAAAAAAAAAAAGATAATTTTTAGAATTTTAATGTTAGTCCTTAAAGTTTTAAAAACTTATGTTTTGGCCCTGATATTTGAAAATTTTTGCAAGAAGGTCCCTGCAGATTTCATCCATAGATTTTGACGTATTTCCATTAAAAAATTTAATAAAATATCAAAATATAGTGCATGGTGGTTCAATATAGACTAGGAAGTAGGAACCCACCTAAAATCTCATGAAAACTCACTTTCTCTCTCTTACTCTCATTTCGTTTCTCTCTATCTTTCTCCCACCCTCCCAGAATGTCTAAAATCAGATGTCTTTCTCGATAGAGGTATTGGGTAGTACGAAATTGAGAAGAGATTTTATGGAAGATCAAGATTTTGCTTAGGAGAATTAAGTATAAGGTAGTGTTTTGTTTAATTTTCCTTAAGAATCTAAATTCTCTCTGTTCTTAATGTTATACCTCATGTTTTTTCCTTTGATGATTGATGCAAAAGATTTTTTAGAATTTTAAGTTTACCTACAATGGTGAAGCCCCAAATTTGCAAGGGTTAAGGTTTCTAGAATTTCATTTTCTTCGAAGATTTTGTCTTCCATGTAAGTGTGAAATCCCTCTTGTTTATCTTCTAAACTTTCGAAATTTTAAATTTGTGATGTTCTTCTATGGTGGATTTGTTTTTTGTGGTTTAAATGGGTTCTAACTTCTAATAGACCCTAATAATGAGTTGTTGTAAGGACTTAAGATTGACAATTAAAATTTTTTTGAATTTCATAGTTGAGTATCAAGTGCTTGATGATATGCATGAATGAAAAACAGAAATAGTGAGTATGATTAAATTTTACTGAGTTTCATGCCATTCCATTCCAAGCAAAAATAATTTAAATCAAGTAATACATATATATAAGTATATATTGTCTTGGCTTAATTATCCTATCAACCCCGCAGGCCACAAGTGTGAATTGTCAATACATTTGTCAATTCCAGTACTGTAGTGGAAAATGATATGCCACAATATATGATCCTCATGGCCTTACACAGTCCACCCATTTCCAAATGTCCTAAAAGAAATAAATAATAAGAAAAGCCGAAAAAAACTAAAATTCTAGCATTTACTCATCTAAATTAAGAATTTATTTCTAAACTTTCCAGAAAATTAAGAAAGCAGAAAAAGCGAAAATGGCGGCTACATGCACAGGCCCTGAAGCTGATCCAGCCACATTCAAGCCTGAATACGATAGACTCATCGAGCTGAGAGCATTCGACGAAACAAAAGCCGGTGTTAAAGGGCTCGTCGATGCCGGAATTACTGCCATTCCTCATATCTTCTATCGTAAATCTGTAGGTCATAAGGAGAGCTCAGTTTCAGGAGATGCCCGGTTGAGAATTCCGGTCATAGACCTCGGAGGAGTAATGGCTAAAGATTCAGCTCAGCGCAAGGAGATCGTTGACAGAGTTCGAGATGCATCGGAGACGTGGGGATTCTTCCAAATAGTCAATCATGGAATCTCGGAGAGTGTTCTTGAGGAGATGAAAGATGGGGTTCGTCGTTTTCACGAGCAAGACACTGAGGTGAAGAAGAAATATTATACCAGAGAAGAGATGAAGCCAGTGATTTATAACAGCAACTTTGATCTGTATAGTGCTCCTACGACGAATTGGAGGGATTCTTTTCTGTGTCGTATGGCTCCCCATCGTCCGAACCCTGAAGACTTGCCACCAGTTTGCAGGTATATATATATATATATATTGCTCTCTGGCTTTTTGTTGAAACTATATGTATATTGCTGACTTTTAGACAAATGGTTTTGATTAAGCTAAAAAAGTTCCTCAAATGAATGCTTCTAAAGGTTGAAAGGTTCTATTCTATTTGGGAATTTCTAGAGCACTATCAATATATATATATTGCTCCGACTTTTAGACAAATGTTTTTATTTATTTATTTTTTTTAAGTTTTAAGACAGATGGGCTTGATTAAGCAAAAAAAGGTCCTCAAATGACTGCCTCTAAAGGTTAAAAAGTTATATTCTATTTGGGAATTTCTTGAGCACTATCGATAGGTAATGATGTTTTAACCATTCGATTAAAATATAGTTGATCCAATTACAGTATTTTTATGTAGTGCACTGTAAATTTTTAACGTGAACACTCATAGATCACGGTTAAAAAACAGTAAAAGCAAAAAAAAAAAATTTCCCATCATAAAAGGACGCTATTAACATATTCTATCCTTGTATACTACTCCCTCTCCAATTTTTTCCCCAACTATCTGATGGAAAAACATTCTAAAAGAAATAGACTTGTAAACATAATTATCCATTTTTTCGGACTTTTGAATAGATGATTGGTTTCTCTTGTAAAAAAAATATATTGTTTTTTGCTCTGATTATGTCCTTTTTTTTTTTTTTAAATGTTATTATATGTTGTTGAAATAGTTGTTATCGTTTTGTGGTTGCCGTTTTTCCTTTTTTGTTTTTGTTGTTTTTTTTTTGGATGTTGTGTGTGTGTTAGTCTTTTGTCTTTTTAAATAGTTTAACTATGCAGTAGTTTTTATGCGTTGTTTCATTGTGTAGTTGTTTACTGTTGTCTTTTTTTATATTGATGTCGTTTTCCAATCTATTTCGTGGTTTGAAGCTTAATGCCCTCTTTTATGTAATGTTATTTTAGCTTAGAAATTTTTTTGTGTGTTTTCTTGGCTATGTTGCTCTCATTTTCAACTTGTTACCGTATTTCATCGTTGCTATTTGTTCTTTTTTTTTTTTTTGTATTAATGTCGTTTTCTGCCTTTTTTTTTTAAATAGAGTTGTTGTTGTTGTTGTTGTTGGTTTTTTTTTTTTTTCCTTTTTTTTTTAAACTTAATTTCTGCAGGGACATACTTATGGAGTACTCGAAGCAAGTAATGAAAGTGGGGAACTTAGTGTTCGAGTTGCTATCAGAGGCTCTGGGGCTACATCCAAACCACTTAAACGACATGTCTTGCGCCGAGGGTTTAGCGGTTTTAGGCCATTACTACCCTGCATGTCCACAACCAGAACTGACTTTAGGGACAACCGAACATACTGACAGTGACTTCCTTACTGTGCTACTTCAAGACCACATTGGTGGTCTCCAGATTCTATGCGACAACAACTGGATTGACGTTCCCTCTCATCCCGGTGCATTAGTCGTTAACCTTGGAGATCTTATGCAGGCATGTCTCATGTCTCTCGTCCTTTTTTTTTTTTTTTTTTTTCAGCTCTGTTCTCGACCAAAGTCACCTTTCAAATGTGAAATAAGGAGATTGTGGGTGTTTATACTCGAAAAATTTATGGTAGGATAAGAATATCACTAAGATATCATATCATAATAATATTACTCAAAAAAAAAAAAATTCAATGATAGGAAATGTACTTATTGTTGTTGAATGCATGAGCGAGCTTTTCAATGGTCTGGTCTTAGACTGTAAGTATTTCTGTATGTTGAGGCTTAATTTTTTTAACATGAACACTCAGAGATTTGACCTTTAAAAATTTAATCTAATAGTTAAAACAACAGTAGTTACTAGTAGAGTAAAAGTACAGTTCTTATCATAAGTTTTGTAAAAAAAATATATATATATATATATACACATATATAATAATTTAATAAAACGTGATAAAAATTTGACAATTAAAAATCATGTCCTATCAAATATCAATAAGAGTATTTTTCATATCCTATAAAAATTTCTCTATCTAAATTATGCAGACAATTAAGAACTTAAAAATGCATTGCATTAATTGTGAATGTATGCTTGAGTTATCTATACATTTTTGCTTTACCTTTTTCCCTTATTTTTTTTCTCCAGCTTATATCAAACGACAGATTCAAAAGCGCAGAGCATAGAGTATTGGCGAACCGTGTAGGTCCGAGAATATCTGTAGCCAGTTTCTTCTTCACTCATATGCTGCCATCAACAAGGCTCTACGGACCCATCAAGGAGTTGATATCAGAATGCAATCCTCCAAAGTACAGAGAGACAACTGTGAGGGACTACACTGCCTACTACATTGCAAAAGGCCTTGATGGGACGTCTGCCTTGGATCATTTCAAGCTCTAAACCACAATGTAAGTATAACTTAGAGGCTAAGAGGCCGATAGGATGGTCCGTTTGAGTTGAAAATTTGGAGTTATTTTTATTGATGTTCAATTGAGTTTGAACGAGTGTGTTTGGTTGAAAATTGAACTTTTTGGTATTAAAAATTGTAAAAACTTGAAATGTGTTTGGGAAATATATATATATATATATATATATGTAAATATATATTTGTTTTGTTAATTTCGAAATTCTATGTAATTTTAAAAACAAAATTATCTCATTTTGATTAAAATAAAAATTTATGGACTTTTAACGTTTGAGTTTTTAAGTCAGAGTTGGAAATGTAAATAGGAAACTGAGTTTACTTAAAAAAAAAAAAAAAAACATAATAACTAGAATTGTTTGGTTGGAGCAAACCAAACAAACGCCCTCTAAGACTTCAATTTGAGGAATGATTGATATGGCTTTCGATCCATAACCTCGTGGATTAATTTTGGATGGCGTTTGATTTATAAATTTGAACCAAAAATAAAAAGTTTTAAAATTTTGTGAGAGAAAAAATTGTAGTATATAAAAAAGATTTAAATCAAAACCTTTTGTTTTAAACCTGTGAACCAAATGCTTAGAGCCTATTAGGTATGGTTAATTAAGCTCTTGGGTATGACTTGGAACTCCTTTTATCTTTTTAAGTTAAATAATATTTGAGTGTGGAGCTTAGCGCAAAATAGGGCTCCAATTTTTGTTTGGTTGTACGAAAAAGTTTTGACGTTAGTTGTCTACTCTCTTTCGATTAGTTTAGTAATTAATGGATGTCAACTTAATTAAAATGTATTAGGTAATTTTTGATATCAGTTTTCTCTTCTCATTTCAGAATATATGAAAGTTCATTAATTATAATCCTTTACCATGAAATATTGGAATATTTGTATGCCAATAAAAATTTGTTACTATGAACAAAGAGACCTTTGGTCCCCTTAAAAAAAAAAAAAAAAAGGGGCGACCTTTGGTGTTGTATTTTCTACTTGTATGGATGAGATATAATAGATCCCTTACGCAGATAGGTCTTCCATTTCACCAATCACATGAAAATTAATCCTACCTTACATCCTAAAAAGGGTAAAACTTAAAGGGATAAAAAAAGAATTGCCTTCAACATGTTACTACTTAAATGATTTCCTCTACAATAAAAACCCAATTAATTAAAAAGAAAATTTTCTAAAAACATAAACAGAAAGAAAGTTCGGCTGTTAGTTTAAAAAAAAAAATGGTATCTCCTTGGAACAAGACCTAACACCCTACCACCACCACACACAGAGGTGGATCTTGCGAGAGACCACGAGAGTCGCCCCAGCGAGCCTCATGATGTCTAGGAAGTGGTGAGGGGGATGAGACCCCTCCGATAAGGGGGGCTACCTTGCAATAGTGGGTTAGTGGCTCATAAACCCCTTGGTGGGCAAGGAAGGTCGCTACTCGCTAGCGACCGTCATGGTGGTAAGGTGGTTGTGTGGGCAACCCTTGAGGAGATGAGGGTTGGTCTAGGTTGTTTTGTTTTTACTTTTCATTTTTATTTTTTCGTGTACTTCTTCTGTATACTTGTTTGTTTTGTAAATTTTACAATAGTACAGTTAAGGTTAATGCTCGAATTTGGAAGGAAAAAAGAGTTTTTTTTTTCTTTTTTTAAATGCAATTTGTAAGACATAAGTGATACATTGTTTTGGGAAGGCTATTACGATTCCGTAGAGAAAAGGTATATGCTTTTCATTTTCGAACTGAGAAGAGATTGTGTTGCCAAAATAGTGAAGTCTCTTGACAAGTCTTCTTTATATTGCAAGTGCTAATTTGTACATTTCCATTTATGCAACCGACAAAAACTTATTGCGAATTCTATGGTACGTTTCTTTCAAAGTTTGTCGTTGTGAATGGTTGGCAAAAAATGATCATTATAAAAAAAAATGATTGAATGTCAACTTGCATTCAATAAAAGAGATCATATTCACATCACTCTCTTCGTTTCAAATGTAGATTGGTACCAATTATATATATATATAATATAAGTTGTAGATTGGGACCATTACACTTATATGCACATTGCACATACAGGGAGCAGCTATTAGGCCCAAGGGCTTAAGTCCTCTCAACTTTTTCTTATTTACACTTTTAGATGTGTATTATTTTGAATTTACATATTAGTCACCCTTCAAAAAGATTAAAATGAAAGCCTCACTAAAAACTTACAAACAACTTTTTTTCTCTAAAAAATTGAAATAAAAAATAATATTTTAAAATCAAAGTCCAACAATAATATCTCTAAACACATAACAAGATATTTTTCCTCTAATAGCTTGTGATGTTTATTAAGTGATTCTATTTGTTTTTCTCTCTTATTTAAAGCTAACTATATTATTGTCGTAGTTGTTAGTCCCCCTCACCGAAATTCCTGGTTTCGTGCCTAATTTGCACATGACAAGCTGTGAGATCTAAATCAAGATCTCCTGCCCCTTTCCGTGTTCCCTATTAATTTTTGTTGATTTTTATTTTCAAGAAATAAAACAAATTTATGTTCTCAGGAGCTTAAATCCAAAACTCAATATATGCTCACACATTCATTAAACATCAAACTAGATTTAGTTGCGCCTTTTATTTTTCAAAAATAATTCCTGAATTTTTTATCATGTAACTTTTTTTTCCAAGAATATCTCTGTTTCTAAGCATCTTACTCTCTTCAAACTAACGAATATATATATATATATATATATATATATATATAAGCTCTAGCATCAAAATAGATGAGCAACTATAATCGTAATAGAATTTTACATTCCAACTTTTTGTTGACACCTGTTAAATTGATTATGAAAAGTTCATGTATGTATTATAAAAATATGAAAAACCATATTTTCAATAAAATATTTCAAAATCTAATACAAGAATCTTTTAAATTAAAATATTCAATTTAATATAAAAGTTGACAAATAGGATATATTGTAACAATTTAAAAACTTCAATAGTAAATTATCAAAATTAAAAATATGGGGATAAGTTGCTAAGGACGATAAATTTGAGGGCAACAATGCTATATTTTGATAGCGCTGCCGTTTTTAAAATTTCTGGTCCTTACTGAGGTTTCGTCGCATTCTTAATATTGCAGCATATATTTTTGGGATACTGTCCTTTGTCTGTCTCAAATATGGTTGTCGTTTTCTTATGTCATCTTGCTTTTCGGCTTGCTTTCGTTCCATAGTCGTATTTGTTAGCCTTTGTCGTTTCATTTGATGCAGTTTATTTATTTATTTATTCATTTTATTGAATTAATTTTTTTAAACATGCCGTTATTTCTTTCACCTGATGGTGTGGTTTTCTTCACGCTGTCTGATCTGTCAGAATTCCATGGTTTCGTTGTCGTTTTCTATAATTCTTGTCCCTTCATTTTTCAGTCGTTTTTCATAGTGCTTGCATATGTTGTCCAGATATGTCTATTAAAACGTTGTCGTTTGTTCGAGCCGATGCATCTCGTTTTCCAAGCTGACGTTCGTTTTCTGCATGCCAACCTTTAATTGCCATTTTTTTAAAAAATCTTTGTCGTTTTACTTGAAGTGGCTGTTTGATTCATCCCTTCGAACTAAATTTCTCCCATTTATTCTTTTTTCTTTAAACGTTAACAAAAATATTAACTAATTTTTTAAAGTCAAACAATGCGAGCTAAAAAGTTTAGTTTCCACCTGTGAATCAAACACAAGATTACAAGTTTTTGTCGTTTTGTTATTTTCAAACAAACTACGTCAACCTCACACTGACTTTTCAGTAGCACTAGCTATCGATTAGCTGTCGTTTGCTATAATTGCATTTTAGACGGCTTTTACATCCACTTCACAAGTGTAATTTTGTACAGTTATAGAAACAAAACAATAATAATAATAATAATAATAATAAAGAACAAAAAAGAAAAACAAAATTTGATACCAATCCATTGCAACTCTGCTCAAATTCATGGCACCACAACATGATGCAGACTTTTAAGATCGAAAAACCGAATTAAAGGCGTTAGACGACACAAAATCCGGAAATCAATCCTCCGAAGTACAGGGAAACCACAGTGAGGGATTATATGTTCTCCACTTCAATACAGAAGGCCTCGGTCGGACTTCGGCTTTAGAAGATTTCAAGCTTTGTAGAAGTCAAGTCGAGCAACTACTAAAATTAAGGATGACTTTCAGTTTGTTTGAGGAGTGGTTTCTGAACTGAATAATTATGTGATGCCATCGGTCAATTTTAGTACCTTCATTATTTATAATGAATAATGATTATGCATAGATGGATGGTTTTGGTCTTTTATGTTTCTGTTTTTGCCCTTTGCCTTTGCCTTGCACTGTTTGTTTGAAAACTCTTCTTTTGGTGGCTTTAGTTTTCAGTTTTAATGCAAAAAAGAGAACAACTCAAAAATAATACATAACCAATAACTTGCACAAGTAGCAACTTGCCGCCATAATTCGTAAGTACTAGATCAGCCCACAAACAAATCGACAAAGTCTATTACGTGTTAAAGTGGTATATGATGTTGATCAATTTATTTTTTTTTTATTTTTATTTTATATAGAAGAGAGAGAGAGATCAACTACTATTTGAAAAACTAATCATTTGAATATTATTAACTGACATCACACATAATTTATCATTTAAGGGTATTTAAAATAAATTTTGTATTAATCAATTTACATATATCAAATATATGATTTTTTAAAGGATTTGGGAAGCTTTTAACCACAAAAAAATATTGGGGATTAGATCATAATTTTGAAAAAAGGTTAGGAAAAAGGTTAAAAATTCATGTCCATTTTTCAATAATTTGTTGACTTCTTCTGCTCCAAGCAGTTTTCTTTTGGGATCTATAGAAGATGAACTTATTTTCTGATCAACGCTAAATACTAAGGAAAAAAAGGTTAGGAAAATGGTGGACACAAACAAAGATGAAGATGTTCAAGCCAAAATCAAGGTGGAATATGACCGAGGAACTGAACTAAAAGCTTTCGACGACACCAAGGCTGGTGTCAAAGGACTTGTAGATTCCGGGGTTACCGAGATTCCTCGTATATTTCATCATCCATCAGATAACTTGGAGGAAAACTCTGTTTTGGGAGATTTTCAGTTAAGTATTCCGGTCATAGACCTCGGAGGACTAACTACCAAAAAATCAGCCAAGCGAAAGGAGATCGTTGAGAGAGTAAGAGAAGCATCTGAGAATTGGGGGTTCTTCCAAATAGTAAACCATGGAATCCCAGAGAGTGTTCTTGAGGAGATGAAAGATGGCGTTCGCCGGTTTTACGAGCAAGCAACCGAGGTGAAAAAAGAGTACTACACCAGAGATCTTACGAAGCCGGTGGTTTATAACTGCAACTTTGATCTGTATAGCGGAATTTCAACGAATTGGAGGGACACGTTTATGTGTCGTATGGCTCCTAATCCTCCAAAACCTGAAGATTTGCCTATATCATGCAGGTATGTGACCGTAAATTTTAAATTTCATGTATTTGTAACTTTAGATTTATGTTTTCATAGAGCTTTTAATATGTATCAGATTTATCTTCAAAGTTCTGTACCTAATTCATGAACAAAACTATACCATGGGTTATTTTATGGGAAACTAAGTAAGACGATCGGTTTCGACCAACCCTTAAAAAAATGACCGAACTTTTATTTTTTATTTTTTAAAAGGAAAATAGTTGATGGCAACATAGTTCATAGGTTTGTCAATAAGTTCAGTGATTGATCATCAAGTTCATCATGGACAAATTATTGATTAACGCCACTGGTTAAACCTTATTGATATTGATGGACCACCAATGGAAAATCACTAGATAATTTAAGAAAACGACTCTTAAAAACACTACTTACAAAAAAAAAAAAAAAAAAAGTTTATTTTCCCTCATTTCCGTCATTTTCGTTATTTTTTTGGAATAAAGTGCATAATCTATGTCATTTTTAGTATCTTGTATATAATTTGACAGGAAAATTTGACATGCGTAGGAGTTCTCTGTTTTAGGAAGATCAAGTGCTCTGACCATGTTGGTGTTCTTGAAAAAAAAAAAAAAAAAGAGAGAGAGAGATACTAAAAGAGTTATACTAATGTTGAAAAGTCGGATAAGTTTATATGGCCACACATTAGACTGTGGTTTTAATGGTAATTTCACATTTGTCTCAAATATTGAGATCCTAAATCTAAATCTCTACTCGAGATAAAAATTGTTAAACAAAAAATGATGGATGCGCATGTATATTGCGAGGAATTTGAATTTTGTATATTTGTTTATTCTATTATCATGCCCAAAGTAAGTTTTATGAATTAGTTTTGTTCGTTCATTCAGGGGGAAAAAAAAAGTTATGTTCAAACACATTTGATGTCCATCTTTCCTTAAATTGAATTTGAATTTTGAATTCTGGATTTTGATATTGGTTAATCAGTGACTAATTTGAATTTTGTCAATTTCGTTTATTCTATTTATTTATTTTTTGTTTTCAGAGACATACTGATGGAATACTCAAAGCAAGTGATGAAAGTAGGAATTCTCTTATTCGACCTGATGTCTGAGGCTCTTGGGCTGAGTCCGAATTACCTAAACGACATAGATTGCCCTGAAGGGCTAACGGTTGTGTGCCATTACTACCCTGCATGTCCACAGCCAGAACTAACTATGGGCGCAACCAAGCACACTGACAACGACTTCCTCACTGTTGTTCTACAAGACGACATTGGCGGTCTCCAAATCCTATATGAAAACAAGTGGATCGACGTATCTCCTCAGCCCGGGGCCCTCGTGGTAAATGTCGGAGATCTTCTGCAGGTAAGTGTTTAAGCTTGTATTTAGTGTACGGGTTTGAAGTTGAATTTTTAGGTTGAAGTTGGTTGACTTTTAAAAAATTAATTATAATTTTTATTGACTTTTCAGAAAAAGACAAAAACTGAAATGAAAACTTTAAGTTCAAGCTTGAAAGCCAAATGGAAGCAAAGATTTTCTTGTATATTGTGTTGTTCTGTTTATGAGTGCTATCAAAAAGAGTAATATGCTATTTCTGTTTTTTCAGCTTATAACAAATGACAGATTGAAAAGTGTTCAACATAGGGTAGTGCCGAACCGCGTAGGTCCCAGAGTATCTGTTGCGAGCTTCTTCTGTACTGGCGTTACACCAACATATAAAATGTACGGACCGATCAAGGAGTTGTTGTCGGAAAGCAATCCTCCGAAGTACAGGGAAACCACAGTGAGGGACTATGTTATCCACTTCACTTCAAAAGGCCTCGGTCGGACTTCGGCCTTGGATGATTTCAAGCTTTGAAGAAGGCCAGCCGAACTACTAAGATTAAGGATCATTTTCTGTTAGTTTGACGAGTGGTTTCTGAACTGTTAAACTGAATAATAGTTATCCGAATATGGATCTTTTGTGGTTCTGTTTTTGCCTTTGTTTTGGGCTGTCTGCTTGAAAAGACCCTTCTTTTTTTTTTTTTAAGTAAATAGCATTTTTGCATTAAATAATTGAAATAAATAATGTTTAAAAATTATTTGTTTTAAGGAGCGCAAAATTTATGACGTGGATGATATTTTTATCTGTGTATGAGTAGGGAAGATAGGAATTTAATTAAATTAAGTTGTATGAAAAATGGAAGAAAAGAAAGATGTGATGATCATCTTTGTTAAAAAAAAAAAAAAACAGAGAGAGAGAGGGGAAAAAAAGAAAGAAAAGAACAACTTGACATATAAGGAAGGATGATTTTCAAAACTCAAGGGTCAATAAATCACCTAATGAACACTTTCTTTAAAAAAAACAAAAACAAAAACCGCCGACTTTACTAAAGCTGAGGTGTGAACATACAGTGCCTCCATAAGCTAGTATATATAAAGCTAATTATTGGGGGATTATTCATAATTTAATTTTGATCAATACGCTATATGTTATGTTATTAATGTTCATAGTATGCTATGTTAAATTTTATGGTACAAGTGATTTCAATAAATTTCTGACTAGTTAAGAATAAGAAAAAATTAGTTAAAAAAGGGAAAAAATTATTAATAATTAATAATAGGAACGTTGATGTCAAATAATTTGATCGTGTATCAAAGATTGTTAGTAGATGAAATAATAATAATAATAATAATATTAATAATTTTCAGAATTTTTATTTTAGTCCTTAAGTTTTAAAAAATTTGTTTTGGCCCTAATATTTGAAAAGTTTTGTAAGAAGGTCCCTGCAGATTTCATGCGTAGATTTTGACTTATTTCCACTTAAAAAATTCAATAAAATATCAAAATATAGTGCACGGTGGTAGGAACCCACATAAAATCTAATGAAAAATCACTCTCTCTCTTACTCTATTCGCGTTTCTCTCTCTTTCCCCCACCATCCAAGAATGTCTAAAATCAGATGTCTTTCTTGATATAGGTATTGGGAAGCACGAAATTGAGAAGAGATTTTATGGAAGATCAAGATTTTGCTTGGGAAAATCAAGTATAAGGTAGTGTTTTGTTTAATTTTCCTTAAGAATCCAAATTCTCTCTGTTCTTAATGTTGTACCTCCTGTTTTTTCCTTTAATGATTGTTGTAAAAGCCTTTTTAGAACTTTAATTTGACCTGTAATGGTGAAGCCCCATATTTGCAAGGGTTAAAGTTTCTAGAATTTCATTTTCTTCTAAGATTTTTTCTTCCATGTATCCTAAGTGTGAAATCCCTCTTGTTTATCTTCTAAAATTTCAAAAGTTTAAATTTGTGATGTTCTTCTACGGTGGATTTGTTTTTTGTGGTTTAAATGGGTTCTAACTTCTAATGGACTCTGATAATGAGTTGTAGTAAGGACTTAAGATTGACAATTAAAATTTTTTTGAATTTCATAGTTGAGTATCAAGTGCTTGATGATATGCATGAATGAAAAACAGGCATAGTGAGTATGATTAAAATTTACTGAGTTTCATGCCATTCCATTTCAAGCAAAAATAATTTAAATCAAGTAAATATATACATATATATATAAGTAAATATTTTCTTGGCTTTATTATCCTATCAACCCCACAGGCCACAAGTGTGAATTGTCAATACATTTGTCTATTCCATTACTGAAGTGGAAAATGATATGCCACAACATATGATCCTCATGGCCTTACACGGTCCACCTATTTCCAAATATAGAAACTTCCTAAAAAAAATAAATAATAAGAAAAGATTCGTTTTGCTCTCTCTCATTTTCTGTGACAACTTAAATTCTAGCATTTACTCATCTAAATTAGAACTCTATTTCTAGACTTTCCAGAAAATCAAGAAAGCAGAAAAAAGGAAAATGATGGCTACACGCATAGGCCCTGAAGCTGATCCAGCCACATTCAAGCCTGAATACGATAGACTCGGCGAGCTGAGAGCATTCGACGAAACAAAAGCCGGTGTTAAAGGGCTCGTCGATGCCGGGATTACCGCCATTCCTCGTATCTTCTATCGAAAATCTGTAGGTCATAAGGAGAGCTCAGTTTCAGGAGATGCCCGGTTGCGTATTCCGGTCATAGACCTCGGAGGAGTAATGGCTAAAGATTCAGCTCAGCGCAAGGAGATCGTTGAGAGAGTTTGAGAAGCATCGGAGACGTGGGGATTCTTCCAAATAGTCAATCATGGAATCTCGGAGAGTGTTCTTGAGGAGATGAAAGGTGGGGTTCGTCGTTTCCACGAGCAAGACACTGAGGTGAAGAAGAAATATTATACCAGAGAATCGATGAAGCCAGTGATTTATAACAGCAACTTTGATCTGTATAGTGCTCCTACGACGAATTGGAGGGATTCTGTTGTGTATCGTATGGCTCCCGATCGTCCGAACCCTGAAGACTTGCCACCAGTTTGCAGGTGTATATATATATAGCTCGCTGTTTTTTTTGTTGAAACTGTATGTATATTGCTCTGAGTTTTAGAGTTCCTCAAATGAATGCTTCTAAATTTTTTGTGTTTTCTTGGCTATGTTGCTCTCATTTTCAACTTGTTACCGAATTTCATCGTTATATAAGTAATGTATATATATATGTATATTTTGTATTAATGTCGTTTTCTGCTTTTTTTGGTTGTTTATAGAGTTGCTGTTGTTGTTATTATTATTATTATTATTATTTAACTTAATTTCTGCAGGGACATAGTTATGGAGTACTCGAAGCAAGTAATGAAAGTGGGGAACTTAGTGTTCGAGTTGCTATCAGAGGCTCTTGGGCTACATCCAAACCACTTAAACGACATGTCTTGCGCCGAGGGTTTAGCGGTTTTAGGCCATTACTGCCCTGCATGTCCACAACCAGAACTGACTTTAGGAACAACCGAACATGCCGACAATGACTTCCTCACTGTGCTACTTCAAGACCACATTGGTGGTCTCCAGATTCTATGCGACAACAACTGGATTGACATTCCCTCTCATCCCGGTGCTTTAGTCGTTAACCTTGGAGATCTTATGCAGGCATGTCTCATGTCTAATGCCTTTTTTTTTTTTTTCCGGTTCTGTTCTCGACCAAAGTCACCTTTCAAATGTGAAATAAGGAGATTGTGGGTATTTATACTCGAAAAATTTATGGTAGGATAAGAATATTACTAAGATATCATATCATAATAACATTGCTCAAAAATAACAAATTTCAATCATAGGAAATGTACTTATTGTTGTTTGAATGCAAGGATCAACTTTTCAATGGTCTGAACTTAGACTGTAAGTATTTTTGTATGTTGAGGCTTAACTTTTTTAACGTGAGCACTCAGAGATCTGACCTTTAAAAATTTAGTCTAATAGTTACAATAACAGTAGTTACTAGTAGAGTAAAAGTACAGTTCTTATCATAAGTTTTGTAAAATATATATATATATATACACATATATAATAATTTAATAAAACATGATAAAAATTTGACAATTAAAAATCATGTCCTATCAAATATCAATAAGAGTATTTTTCATATCCTATAAAAATTTCTCTAACTAAATTATGCTGACATATAAGAACTTAAAAATGCATTGCATTAATTGTGAATGTATGCTTGAGTTATCTATACATTTTTGCTTTACCTTTTTCCCTTATTTTTTTTCTCCAGCTTATATCAAACGACAGATTCAAAAGCGCAGAGCATAGAGTATTGGCGAACCGTGTAGGTCCGAGAATATCTGTAGCCAGTTTCTTCTTCACTCATATGCTGCCATCAACAAAGCTCTACGGACCCATGAAGGAGTTGTTATCAGAATGCAATCCTCCAAAGTACAGAGAAACAACTGTGAGGGACTACACTACCTACTACATTGCAAAAGGCCTTGATGGGACTTCTGCCTTGGATCATTTCAAGCTCAAAACCACAATGTAAGTATAACTGAGAGGCTAAGAGGCCGATAGGATGGTCCGTTTGAGTTGAAAATTTGGAGTTATTTTTAATGATGTTCAATTGAGTTTTGAACGAGTGTGTTTGGTTGAAAATTGAACTTTTTGGTGTTAAAAATTGTAAAAACTTGAAATGTGTTTGGGAAATATATATATATATATATATGTAAATATGGATCTTGTTTTGTTAATTTCGAAATTCTATGTCATTTTAAAAACAAAATAATCTTATTTTGACTTAAAATAATAAACTCATGAACTTTTAACGTTTGAGTTTTTAAGTCAGAGTTGGAAATGTAAATAGGAAACTGAGTTTACTTAAAAAAAAAAAAAAAAAAAAAAGACATAATAACTAGAATTGTTTGGTTGGAGCAAACCAAACAAACGCCCTCTAAGACTTCAATTTGAGGAATGATTGATATGGCTTTCGATCCATAACCTCGTGGATTAATTTTGGGTGGCGTTTGATTTATAAATTTGAACTAAAAATAAAAAGTTTTAAAATTTTGTGAGAGAAAAAATTGTAGTATATAAAAAAGATTTAAATCAAAACCTTTTGTTTTAAACCTGTGAACCAAATGCTTAGAGCCTATTAGGTATAGTTAATTAAGCTCTTGGGTATGACTTGGAACTCCTTTTATCTTTTTAAGTTAAATAATATTTGAGTGTGGAGCTTAGCGCAAAATAGGGCTTCAATTTTTGTTTGGTTGTACGAAAAAGTTTTGACGCTAGTTGTTTACTCGCTTTCGATTAGTTTAGTAATTAATGGATGTCAACTTAATTGAAATGTGTTAGGTAATCTTTGATATCAGTTTTCTCTTCTCATTTCAGAATATATGAAAGTCCATTAATTATAATCCTTTACCATGAAATATTGGAATATTTGTATGCCAATAAAAATTTGTTACTATAATAAAGAGACCTTTGGTCCCCTTAAAAAAAAAAGGGGCGATCTTTGGTGTTTGTATTTTCTACTTCTATGGATGAGATATAATAGATCCCTTACGCAGATAGGTCTTCCATTTCACCAATCACATGAAAATTAATCCTACCTTACATCCTAAAAAGGGTAAAACTTAAAAAAAAGAATTGCCTTCAACATGTTACTACTTAAATGATTTCCTCTGCAATAAAAACACAATTAATTAAAAAGAGTTTTTTTTTTTTTCTTTTTTTAAATGCAATTTGTAAGACATAAGTGATACAATTGTTTTGGGCAAGGCTATTAACGATTCCGTAGAGAAAAGGTATATGCTTTTCATTTTCGAACTGAGAAGAGACTTGTGTTGCCAAAATAGTGAAGTGCTCTTGACAAGTCTTCTTTATATTGTCATGTGCTAATTTGGTACATTTCCATTTATGCAACCGACAAAAACTTATTGCGAATTATATGGTACGTTTCATTTCCAAGTCTTGTCGTTGTGAATGGTTGGCAAAAGAATGATCATTATAAAAAAAAAAATGATTGAATGTCAACTTGCATTCAATAAAAGAGATCATTATTCATATCACTCTCTTCGTTTCAAATGTAGATTGGTACCAATTTATATATAAGTTGTAGATTGGGACCATTACACTTATATGCACATTGCACATACAGGGACGCAGCTATTAGGCCCAAGGGGCTTAAGTCCTCTCAACTTTTTCTTATTTACACTTTTAGATGTGTATTATTTTGAATTTACATATTAGTCACCCTTCAAAAAGATTAAAATGAAAGCCTCACTAAAAACTTACAAACAACTTTTTTTCTCTAAAAAATTGAAATAAAAAAATAATATTTTAAAATCAAAGTCCAACAATAATATCTCTAAACACATAACAAGATATTTTTCCTCTAATAGCTTGTGATGTTTATTAAGTGATTCTATTTGTTTTTCTCTCTTATTTAAAACTAACTATATTATTGTCGTAGTTGTTAGTCCCCCTCACCGAAATTCCTGGTTTCGCGCCTAATTTGCACATGACAAGCTGTGAGATCTAAATCAAGATCTCCGGCCCCTTTCCGTGTTCCCTATTAATTTTTGTTGATTTTTATTTTCAAGAAATAAAACAAATTTATGTTCTCAGGAGCTTAAATCCAAAACTCAATATATGCTCACACATTCATTAAACATCAAACTAGATTTAGTTGCGCCTTTTATTTTTCAAAAATAATTCCTGAATTTCCTACCATGTAACTTTTTTTTCCAAGAATATCTCTGTTTCTAAGCATCTTACTCTCTTCAAACTAACGAATATATATATATAAGCTCTAGCATCAAAATAGATGAGCAACTATAATCGTAATAGAATTTTACATTCCAACTTTTTGTTGACACCTGTTAAATTGATTATGAAAAGTTCATGTATGTATTATAAAAATATGAAAAACCGTATTTTCAATAAAATATTTCAAAATCTAATACAACAATCTTTTAAATTAAAATATTCAATTTAATATAAAAGTTGACAAATAGGATATATTGTAACAATTTAAAAACTTCAATAGTAAATTATCAAAATTAAAAATATGGGGATAAGTTGCTAAGGACGATAAATTTGACTGCAACAATGCTATATTTTGATAGCGCTGCCGTTTTTAAAATTTCTGGTCCTTACTGAGGTTTCGTCGCATTCTTAATATTGCAGCATATATTTTTGGGATACTGTCCTTTGTCTGTCTCAAATATGGTTGTCGTTTTCTTATGTCATCCTGCTTTTCGGCTTGCTTTCGTTCCATAGTCGTATTTGTTAGCCTTTGTCGTTTCATTTGATGCAGTTTATTTATTTATTTATTCATTTTATTGAATTAATTTTTTTAAACATGCCGTTATTTCTTTCACCTGATGGTGTGGTTTTCTTCACGCTGTCTGATCTGTCAGAATTCCATGGTTTCGTTGTCGTTTTCTATAATTCTTGTCCCTTCATTTTTCAGTCGTTTTTCATAGTGCTTGCATATGTTGTCCAGATATGTCTATTAAAACGTTGTCGTTTGTTCGAGCCGATGCTTCTCGTTTTCCAAGCTGACGTTCGTTTTCTGCATGCCAACCTTTAATTGCCATTTTTTCAAAAAATCTTTGTCGTTTTACTTGAAGTGGCTGTCTGATTCATCCCTTCGAACTAAATTTCTCCCATTTATTCTTTTTTTTTTTTAAACGTTAACAAAAATATTAACTAATTTTTTAAAATCAAACAATTCTAGCTAAAAAGTTTAGTCTTGATCGATGAATCAAACACAAGATTACCTGTTTTTGGCGTTTTGTTATTTTCAAACAAACTACGCCAACCTCACACTGACTTTTCAGTAGCACTAGCTATAGCTAGCTGTCGTTTGCTATAATTGCATTTTAGACGGCTTTTACATCCACTTCACAAGTGTACTTTTGTAGCAATTCGCCGCCATAATTCAAAAGTACTACTAGATCAGCCCACAAACAAATCGACAAAATCTATTACGTGTTAAAGTGGTATACGATGCTGATCAATTTATTTTTAAATTTTTATTTTGCATAGAAGAGAGAGAGATCAACTACTATTTGAAAAACTAATCATTTAAAGATTATTGATTGACATCACACATAATTTATTATTTAAAGCTATTTAAAAAAAAAATTGTATGAATCAATTTACATATATCAAATATATGATTTTTTAAAGAATTCGGGAAGCTTTTAACCATAAAAAAATATTGGGGATTAGATCAAAATTTTGTAAAAAGGTTAGGGAAAAGGTTAAAAATTGGTGTCCATTTTTCAACAATTTGTTGACTTCTTCTGCTCCAAGCAGTTTTATTTTGGGACCTATAGGAGATGAACTTATTTTCTGATCAAGGCTAAATAGTAAGGAAAAAAGAAGTTAGGAAAATGGTGGACACAAACAAAGATGAAGATGTTCAAGCCAAAACCAAGGCAGAATATGACCGAGGAACTGAACTAAAAGCTTTCGACGACACCAAGGCTGGTGTCAAAGGACTTGTAGATTCCGGGGTTACCAAGATTCCTCGTATTTTTCATCATCCATCGGATAACTTGGAGGAAAACTCTGTTTTGGGAGATTTTCAGCTAAGCATTCCGGTCATAGACCTCGGAGGACTAACTACCAAAAAATCAGCCAAGCGAAAGGAGATCGTTGAGAGAGTAAGAGAAGCATCTGAGAATTGGGGGTTCTTCCAAATAGCAAACCATGGAATCCCAGAAAGTGTTCTTGAGGAGATGAAAGATGGCGTTCGTCAGTTTTACGAGCAAGCAACCGAGGTGAAAAAAGAGTACTACACCAGAGATACTACGAAGCCGGTGGTTTATAACTGCAACTTTGATCTGTATAGCGGAATTTCAACGAATTGGAGGGACACGTTTATGTGTCATATGGCTCCTAATCCTCCAAAGCCTGAAGATTTGCCTATATCATGCAGGTATGTGACCGTAAATTTTAAATTTCATGTATTTGTAACTTTAGATTTATGTTTTCATAGAGCTTTTAATATGTATCAGATTTATCTTCAAACTTCTGTACCTAATTCATGAACAAAACTATACCATGGGTTATCTTGTGGGAAACTAAGTAAGATGATCGGTTTTGACCAACCCTTAAAAAAATGACCGAACTTTTATTTTTTATTTTTTAAAAGGAAAATAGTTGATGGCAACATAGTTCATAGGTTTGTCAATAAGTTCAGTGATTGATCATCAAGTTCATCATCGATAAATTATTGATTAACATCACTGGTTAAACCTTATTGATATTGATGAACCACCAATGGAAAATCACTAGATAATTTAAGAAAACGACTCTTAAAAACACTACTTAAAAAAAAGTTTATTTTCCCTCATTTCCGTCATTTTTGTTATTTTTTTGCAATAAAGTGCATAGACTATGTCATTTTTAGTATCTTGTATATAATTTGACAGGAAAATTTGACATGTGTAGGAGTTCTCTGTTTTAGGAAGATCAAGTGCTCTGACCATGTTGGTGTTCTTGTAAAAAAAAAAAAAAAAGAGAAAAAAAAAAGAAAAAAAAAAGAGAGATACTAAAAGAGTTATGCTAATTTTGAAAAGTTGGATAAGTTTATATGGTCACACATTATACTGTGGTTTTAATAGTAATTTCACATTTGTCTCAAATATTAAGATCCTAAATCTAAATCTCTACTCCAGATAAAAATTGTAAAACAAAAAATGATGGATGCGCATGTATATTGCGAGGAATTTGAATTTTGTATATTTGTTTATTCTATTATCATGCCCAAAGTAAGTTTTATGAATTATTTTTGTTCGTTCAGACAGGGAAAAAAAAAATTATGTTCAAACACATTTTATGTCCATCTTTCCTTAAATTGAATTTGAATTTTGAATTTTGGATTTTGATATTGGTCAATCAGTGACTAATTTGAATTTTGTCAACTTCGTTTATTCTATTTATTTATTTTTGTTTTCAGAGACATACTGATGGAATACTCAAAGCAAGTGATGAAAGTAGGAATTCTCTTATTCGACTTGATGTCTGAGGCTCTTGGGCTAAGTCTGAATTACCTAAACGACATAGATTGTGCAGAGGGGCTAACGGTTTTTGTGCCATTACTACCCCTGCATGTCCACAGCCAGAACTAATATGGGCGCAACCAAGCACACTGATAATGACTTCCTCACTGTTGTTCTACAAGACGACATTGGCGGTCTCCAAATCCTACACGAAAACAAGTGGATCGACGTATCTCCTCAGCCCGGGGCCCTCGTGGTAAATGTTGGAGATCTTCTGCAGGTAAGTGTTTAAGCTTGTATTTAGTGTACAGGTTTGAAGTTGAATTTTTTAGGTTGAAGTTGGTTGACTTTTAAAAAATTAATTATAATTTTATTGACTTTTCAGAAAAAGACAAAAACTGAAATGAAAACTTTAAGTTCAAGCTTGAAAGCCAAATGGAAGCAAAGATTTTCTTGTATATTGTGTTGTTCTGTTTATGAGTGCTATCAAAAAGAGTAATATGCTATTTCTGTTTTTTCAGCTTATAACAAATGACAGATTGAAAAGTGCTCAGCATAGGGTAGTGCCGAACCGCGTAGGTCCCAGAGTATCTGTTGCGAGCTTCTTCTGTACTGGCTTTACACCAACATATAAAATGTACGGACCGATCAAGGAGTTGTTGTCGGAAAGCAATCCTCCGAAGTACAGGGAAACCACAGTGAGGGACTATTCTATCCATTTCAAGTCAAAAGGCCTCGGTCGGACTTCGGCCTTGGATGATTTCAAGCTTTGAAGAAGTTAAGCTTTAAAGGATCATTTTGTGCTAGTTTGACAAGTGGTTTCTGAACTGTTAAAAGCTGAATAATAGTTATCCGAATATGGATCTTTTGTGGTCTGTTTTTGCCTTTGTTTTGGGCTGTCTGTTTGAAACTTTTTTTTTTTAAATTTAGTAAATAGCATTTTTATAGTAAATAATTGAAATAAAAATGTTTTAATAATATTTATAGTAAATAGTAGTAATAGTAGGAATTTAATTAAAATTAAGTTGTATGAAAAATGGAAGAAAAGAAAGATGTGATGATCATCTTTGTTAAAAAAAAAAAAAAAGAGAGAGAGAGGGGAAAAAAAGAAAGAAAAGAACAACTTGACATATAAGGAAGGATGATTTTCAAAACTCAAGGGTCAATAAATCACCTAATGAACACTTTCTTTAAAAAAAAAAAAAAAAAAAAACCGCCGACTTTACAAAAGCTGAGGTGTGAACATACAGTGCCTCCATAAGCTAGTATATATAAAGCTAATTATTGGGGATTATTCATAATTTAATTTTGATCAATACGCTATATGTTATGTTATTAATGTTCATAGTATGCTATGTTAAATTTTATGTACAAGTGATTTCAATAAATTTCTGACTCGTTAAGAAAAGAAAAAATTAGTTAAAAAAGGAAAAAATTATTAATAATTAATAATAGTAACGTTGATGTCAAATAATTTGATCGTGTATCAAAGATTGTTAGTAGATGAAATAATAATAATAATAATAATAATAATAATTTCCAGAATTTTTATTTTATCCTTAAAGTTTTAAAAAATTTTTTTTGGCCCTAATATTTGAAAAGTTTTGTAAGAAGGTCCCTGCAGATTTCATGCGTAGATTTTGACTTATTTCCACTTAAAAAATTCAATAAAATATCAAAATATAGTGCACGGTGGTAGGAACCCACATAAAATCTAATGAAAAATCACTCTCTCTCTTACTCTATTCGCGTTTCTCTCTCTTTCCCCCACCATCCAAGAATGTCTAAAATCAGATGTCTTTCTTGATATAGGTATTGGGAAGCACGAAATTGAGAAGAGATTTTATGGAAGATCAAGATTTTGCTTGGGAAAATTAAGTCTAAGGTAGTGTTTTGTTTAATTTTCCTTAAGAATCCAAATTCTCTCTTCTTAATGTTGTACCTCCTGTTTTTTCCTTTAATGATTGTTGTAAAAGCCTTTTTAGAACTTTAATTTGACCTATAATGGTGAAGCCCCATATTTGCAAGGGTTAAAGTTTCTAGAATTTCATTTTCTTCTAAGATTTTTTCTTCCATGTATCCTAAGTGTGAAATCCCTCTTGTTTATCTTCTAAAATTTCAAAAGTTTAAATTTGTGATGTTCTTCTACGGTGGATTTGTTTTTTGTGGTTTAAATGGGTTCTAACTTCTAATGGACTCTGATAATGAGTTGTAGTAAGGACTTAAGATTGACAATTAAAATTTTTTGAATTTCATAGTTGAGTATCAAGTGCTTGATGATATGCATGAATGAAAAACAGACATAGTGAGTATGATTAAAATTTACTGAGTTTCATGCCATTCCATTTCAAGCAAAAATAATTTAAATCAAGTAAATATATA
>CM046368.1:14336969-14361603 GCA_025413025.1 Ficus hispida | reverse complement strand
CAAATACTATCTATTTGGACCCCTTACTTGGATAAATCCTTTACAAATCCATGGGCACACCCAACAGACGGGCTTAGGCATTTCTTCAAGGCCCAAGCCACATACGCTGCCTCCCAATTTCACGTATGCTCCTGCACATAACTGATTAATAGGAGCATGAGTCCATAAGTTGTTGTTAGTTTACCAACTCTCCCCAAAAGCTTAAGCTGTTAAGCGTTGGGCCAACAATAGTTTTATATTTCAACACTCCCCCTCACATGTAGTCCAAATAATGGGCAAACGTGCGGACAAATATTAATTTGAAAGTCCAACACAAATTACAAAAACTCGAAATATATTAAAGCCCAACATGATAATAAAGGGTTATAAAGAATGCAATTGCAGGGGTTCGAACTTAGGACCTCCCGATCTGATACCATGCTAGTTTACCAATTCTACCAAAACTTAAAACTGTTAAGAGCTGACCAACAATAGTTTTATAGTTCAACAATTGTTGGTATGTCTCTTTTGGATTATTAGCAAAAGCAATAGATGACATAATTGTTAAAATCACCTAAACCCCTTACATCAGACTTAATTGTGTTTAAAATGTATTTCCTCCTACGATTCATCCATATTCGTAGAGATTAGTTGAAGTTCTTCAAAGATCTGAAATCACTTTCTCAAGCTATTCCCTCTTTCCACACCTACCAAACAAGCATAATCCTAAAATCCTTCCACTAGTCGCCTCAAATTTCTCTCCAACCTTTCTCACCTACCAAGTAGCGCTAATGGTCACAGTTTGCCCTTGAAAGACCAATTCAAGTTGCTTACCCTTATTTAAGGAAAAAAAAGTTCCAAGGGGGAAAAACGCCAAATACTCTAATAGTTTAAAACATCAAACAATATGCCTAACAAAATGAGCTCAAACTACGACTTGTACACAATTACACTAAAAGTTTCTTATTCCTTCCTAGTTTCTTCACTTATTCTTGGAAAACTAGATCATCTCTTCAGATGGAACATTATCAATGCCATACCACTTAAGATAGATTTGTAGAACCAACACTTTTTCCAAAATGACTCTTTAGAACATCTATTAGAGCCTACACTTTTGTAGATCTCATCCGTTTTGCCCCCACCTTCCTCTTAGTTTTCCCAAAACATATCCACAAACTAAGATACATCCTTTCTCACAGTCTTAGACATAAATCACATATCTTTCATCAGCACTATACACATCCAACTTCAAAAACCAAAGTACAACAACACAATCATGAATGGTATATACGGAATCACATATTACCACTTGCCCTATTCACGGTTAATCCAAAACTTGTCAAAGCCCTGAAATAACGTATAAACATATACGTGAAAAATAACAAGGAAAAACAATTTTACATCTTACAAATATCTTCAGGAAATGCGAGTACAAGAAGTTACTTAGGGAGATCCAGTATGCCACTGAAAGCAACTTACCACCAAGAGGAGGTGGAAATCTAGAGGTGGAGTTTCTCTTGTTTAAATGTTTCTCACTTTAGATTGTTCCATGAGCACCTCTATTAAACCCTTGAACATTATGCACTGGAATAAAGAAGGCGACGATTAGTTCCAACTTCCAACCTCCATGTAAAATGTTGTAAACAACATGATTACAACATTCAAAGGTTCATTAGAGCACATTACACAAACTCAAATCAAGGGCATTTGTATATTTGCAGAAGTGTGCTTCTTTGGACGACCTTATCTAGCCCAAATTTTGCAATGTATACAAGATTGGGTGCCTGGATGGCAATTTGTGTTAAAAGTAGTGTATATGTCTACTCATTTAAAGATCATGTATACATGTGAACACATACCAACTCATGTCTATTATCAAATGGGGTAAACACAAAACTTGGACAATACAATTACGGACTATAAGTAGACAATTATTTTTGGATTATTCTCACATGTTCCCCTTGAACCTCTCGCCTGACTCTAAATTTTGAATTAAATACTACTTCACCCCCTTTATTCGGATTTTTATTTGAAACTAATCAAATTTGGGGTAAAGAGTAAGGCTCTATTTGGATTACGCGTCCATTTTCAAAAAAGAAAATTTTCTTATTTTAATGAAAAAGTCTATTCATTTTGAAAATAAGAGTGTTTTGGATGTGAAAAATTCTCTTTTTGTTTGCAATGAGAAGAAATGGTATTGGGAACAATGCATTTGTGAAAGATTTCAAAAAGATTCCTTTTATTTTCCAAAATGGTACTAGTAAGTTTGAAAATAAGATACTTTTTTCTTTTCCAAAATGAGAGAATGATGGAAAAACTTGGGAAAAACACTCTTGCAAAATTTTCCAATTTCCAAAATTGGACCTCTCATTCGACCAAAGGGTAAGTTTCAAATACAATAGTAAAGTGAGAATGTCCCTGAAGCTCAAGTGGACAAGATTGATCCTTTTTTCAAAAATGAAATCGGTTCATGAAACAAAGCTAAAATGTAAATAAAAATTGGAATATAATGCAAGTAAATACAAAGAAAATGAATGATTTATTCCAATTCCAATGTTTGGTTGAATATTGCAACGTACCAAAATCACAATCGTTATGTTTGGTTGTTTATTTGAGAGGAATAAGCAATATAGACATAAGTACCCATAAGTTTAATATTAATAATGTCTTTTTATGCAAAAAAGGGATTTTTGGTGTCTCCCGCCCCCCGCCCTATGAACCACATGAACCCCTGAAACAATGTTGACTAAGAATTCCAATGGAATAGTCAAGGATCATGCTTCTGGGACTTCATCACCTATCAATCCCAAGCAAAGAGGTAGCAACATAAAGTCAATGGCAAACTCTTGACATGCAACATTCATCGTACCAGTGACATGATAAAAGTGAAGATTCTAAGTAGGATCTCCTTAAAAACCATGCCACAGCCACTAGTGGTTAATAATGTCTCATTGAACCAAACAATGCCTAGCATCCCATTGTCGTCAATGAGCATCCCACCATTGAAGTCACCCCAAGATCTAGGTGTGACCCTCTTCATCATGTCATGATCCATTACCCCGTCATTGTTGCCATTGCCAGAGCAAAGCACAATCCCCATCGCATAGATGCATGTGAGATTCAAGGAGCAAAACATTTTTTTCTCAACTCTTTACAAGTAAGCTAATTTGAAAGTTCTAGTTTCTAGATTTCAAAAAAAAAAAAAATCAAGAAATCATATTTCCACAAAACTTGGGAACTGTTTTTTGAACTTTCCCTATTTTACTAGTGCAGAAGTTAACAAAATTATTCATAACTTTCACATCAAGATATATTGTCCCAACTTAATTATGAGCCTCATTCATGCTTTAATAGAATATATCATGCAAATTAACAAAAATAAGAGAACTATAATAAGAAAATAAATAAATAAAGGTAAATTGCCCATTCAATCCCTGAACAAGGAGTTACTGATGACTTAATCCCCATTTTTTATAAACTACCCTCGAACGCTTAAAAAATGGTGTAAAGACAACATGCAATAAAATTATTGTACTAGTCTGAATATCAATTTTAGGTAAAAATTACTATAACAAACCTCATAATGATATTTTAAAATTTTAAAAAAAAATCTATTCCAAAAATAGCCCAAAATCCCTATGAACATAACATAGAGGGAATAAGAGGGGGAGCTAGAGAAGAGCATCCACTAGAAATAGATAACAAGCATGTTGCCACCACTACACTTTGCAAGCCCGCCACTGTAGCCCCATAGATCGCAAGCCCACCTCCCTCCCCCATCATAAGCCTTCTGTCATCGTGGCAAAGAGAAGAACTTTTGTCGCATGATGCTCTGAACCCAAATCTACTAGTTCATCAGTGATCCCAAATACGGTGCTGCCATCATGATCCCGACAGGCCCCTTCCATCACAAGCTCTCAACAACTCTCCAACCCCATGTTCAAAATTTCACGTATGTTTTCCAATTCGTTGGTGAGTTTTTATTTGTTTGGAGTGCATTTAGCGAGAAATGAAGGTGGACCAAAAATATTTATAGAAGGGAGAAACCTCATTGTCATCAAAGCTCTCAACCCCATCCTGAAGCTCCTCTTGCTCACGCTCTTCATTTAAATCTACTACATTCTTTCTAAAGTCTACAGCAATTTTTAGGAGATGACCTTATAATGTTACATTTAATAAATGTTTCGAACTTTTAGCTTGTTTAGTAAACTTATTTGAACTATAATTCTAACCTTTTCCAACAATGTTCAAAAGTATAAATGTGAACCAAAACTTTTATGTTCAAACCTATAAACCAAACGCTACCTTTGATTCTTTTGCGCCGTTTTAAAAGATATATTTTAATTTATTAAAAAAATAAAGAAGCAAGTTGTCACACATATGAACCAAACACTTTTTATTCTTTTGCACCATTTTAAAGAAATTGAGACTATTCTAGTTTAAAAAATAAAATTAAAAAACTTTAGTAGCCAGTCTTCACTTACTCAATAGTATTTTAGTTCAGGACCAAATAAACAACTTATCCTAAAGATAAAATAACTCCATCTGAAGTATGACTCATACCTCAATTTTGTCTTTAAACTTAAATTGTGGTGTTGACATACCTTCATATTGTCCACCAATATCTTGAGGGCAAAAAAAAAAAAAAAAGTTAGAAAGAGAATTTCTCGAAAATAAATAAATATAATAATCAAGTTCAAAATAACTAAACACTAATTATACAAGTAATCGTTGGGCTGCGTTTTTGTTGTCCAATTTATAAAACAAAAATGAGATGAAGGGTTGAGATCTTCACAAGGTAATGCTTAAAAAAAAATCTTCACTACCTTTTTCATGTTTAAAGATGAGAAAGATACAGTTGAGACATAATCTAATGGTAATTTCTTTAATATCAAAATTGACATCAAAAAAGAAAAAAAAATAAAAACAAATGTGATTGAAGCATAATTTAATATTAATTTCTTTGAAATCAAAATTTAGACTTCAAAGCTCCATGCAAGTTCAAAATTTAAAAAAAAAAAATCAAACAATAAAAATGATGACAAATAAGACCAAAATATTCATTGTAAAACACTATAAGAGAGATTTTTTTTTTTTTCAAAAATTCTTTCATTGTGGACTCAAAAGAACGACGAAAAATGAGAAGAAGAAAAAGAAGAAGATTACATGCATAAAGTTTCTAATTCTTTTTTCCATAAAACAAAAAGATTCGCTTTAATGAATCCAAGATTAAACGAATTCTCACCGTAGATCTCCTCCCAAAGACTCGAAGAATCGCCGTCCTCCGTACAGGCCGCGAATCTGGATCTCCAAAAGCAGATCTGGCCGTCGGATCGTAAACTGAAGCGGCGAGAGTTTCGCGAAATCGCCCGATTCGCTCTCTACCAAGCTTCTACGGAGAGGCTGAGCTTGCGACCGAAGAAGAAAGAGATTCCAAAGGACGACGAGGATTTGTAGATCTACCAAAAGTTTTGAAAGGAGATCAAGAGACAATGCAAAGGAGGAACTAGGGTTTGTAGGATGGATAAGGTAAAGAGATGAATATATATAGTAGGTAAAATATCCAAAATACCCTTCTATTAGAGTATGATGTCATATATTTTTTTTGTTTTACTTTCAAGTTTAAAATTACAATTTTCATTTTATTTCTTATTTTTTTTAAAATAATAATAAAAATTATAATTAATTCTTGAAAAACTAATCAACTTCAATCTAAGACTCCATTTGAATTACATGTCAAGTTTTGAAAAGAAAATTTTTCTTGTTTTAAACGAGTAAATTTTTCATTTTGATAATAAGATGGTATTTACATGTGTAAAAAAATTTTCTTATTAAAAATAAAAAATTGTTTAGAATGAGAAAAAATAATATCGAATAGTACTTTATGAGAAGTTTTCAAATGATTCCTTTTCTTTTTCTAAAATGGTACTGTACAAAATAAGTATGAAAATGAGTTAGTTTTTTTTTTAATGCGAGAATGATGAAAAAATTTAAGAAAAACACTATTTTTGCAAAATTTTTCCAATTTTAATAATTGCTTATGGCATCCAAACATAAGGAAAAGTTTCATTCCAAACCTGTGCACCAAACGGTTTGTTAACTTTTTAAAAACTACTTATAATTTTTATTGACTTTTAAAAAAGACAAAAATTAACGCGAAAATTTTAGGTCTGAAATGATGCACCAAATGCGTGTTTAATTACAATATTATATATTATATCAATTAAAAAATTATGTTAGTTAAATATGTGTCATAACATTATTAGAGAAAAAAAATGAGGGTTCATTCGGGTGAGGTATTGGAGATGTATTTTGGTTTGAAAACCATATGTAGTTTGGAAATGTGCATTTGGGGAAAAAAATATTTGAAATAAAAAAATGTAAAATCTTCGGTTTTGTTTGGCATTTAAGTTTAACTCCAATTAAACTGTACTTTTTCCATATTAGTTTTTATCTTTTTTTTTTGGAAAAGTCAATAAAATTTATAACTAGTTTTTGAAAAGTCAACCAACACCAACTTCAAAATTTCATCTCCAACCGACGAACCAAATGCAACCTTAAAATTTGTTGGGGAAAAATATATTAATATGGATCTTGTTTCATTTCTCTCGAAATTCTATTCAACTTATGGAAAATTCATCTCTTTTACACTTAAAATAACAAAGTTATGGACATTTAAAATTTGAGTTTACTGTGGATATAAAGAGATGTAAATAGTGAAAACTAAATTTGAGTTAAAAACAAATAAAAAAAATCTGAAAATCAAATTATAATAGTCCCCCAAACGAACCCCAAGCCTATGTTTGGTAAGAAGGAAAGAAAACATTATGGAAAGGAAAAATAAAACTGAAAGAAAATAAGAGAAAAAATAAATATTTTATTTTTCCTTTATGTTGTTTAATATCACAAAAGGAGAGAAATTAGAAAGATTATGCTTGCATTTGGTTTGTAGGTTGGAGATGAAATTTTTAAGTTTGAGTTGATTGACTTCTCAAAAACTAGTTATAAATTTTGTTTACTTTTTAGAAAAAGACAAAAACAGATATTAAAAAGTACAATTTAATTGGAGTTAAACTTAAATGTCAAACAAACCCTATATAATTACTTTTTTTTTAGGGAATATGTAATTATTATTTTATTTATCTATGTTTATCATTTTACTTTAAAAATAAGGACAAAGAAGTAATATAAAAGTAATATAAGTGGTTATTAGATGAATTTTAATTTTCGTTTCATTTTTAGAGAGAATAAAAAATTAGATCATACTACAATATTTTTCCCATCTATTTTCTTTTCCCTCCTTTTTTCTTTCTAATTAAACAACAAATTCCATCAATTTCCCTCAACTTTCCTTTCATCGCACTTCCTTCCATTCTCTTTTCCGCTCAACCAAACAAAGCAAAAATGTAGCAAACAAGGTAGCCCACCTAGCTACCCACCCCGAGATCTCCCCTCCTCCAATGAGATCCAACCTGTTTGGCAACTCTCCACCCCTGGCCCCTTGCCACTTCGAAGATCCATGGGCCACGTTTCCTCTTAGATTTCTGGACTTCTATCTAGGGGTGGCAATACGAGTCGCGACACGACGACACGACTCGAAAACGACACGAATTTCACGAGTTCGGGTTGGGAAAAATAGGGAGCGGGTCGTGTTCGGGTTGGGAAAAATTGACATGAAAAAAAATTCGTGTCGTGTTCGGGTTTGACCCATTTTTTTCGTGTCAATTTCGTGTTGCGGGTCAATTTCGGGTCAAGTTTTTGTCGCAGGTCAAGTTCATGTCGTTTTGTGTCAATCCGTTACGAGTTCGTGTCGCAGTTTCATGTCGGTTTCGTGTCACGGGTCATGTTCGGGTTGGGGAGAAAAAAATTCGACACGACTCAAACACGACACGAGACACGAATTGACACCCCTACTTCTATCCATTTTTTGGCATTATTTATTTTTTAAAAAAAATTTTATGGGGTGTTTGGTAGAGTAGTTTGAGTTGATATTTTTACGTTTCAATAATAAATTTTTTTGAATTTTCAAAAAAAACAAAAAAAATTTTGAGAAAAAAACAAAAAAATTTGAGTTGAATGATTTGAGTTGTCTAACCAAACAAGCCCTTAGTCAATTAACTTTCAAAAATAATATTTTATTTTGGATTAATAAGGATAGTGTTGATATTCCAAACAATTTTAAACTGATAGCAACGACTGGTAAGTGATATTTAATCATTTAAGAATATTTAGTGACTAATTTCATAATCGCAGTGGATGTAAAACCCAAGGAAAAACCATGCTAAGGAAATATTTTAAACTAATTTGCAGAATGCCTTATACTATATTTAGAAATATTGCATGATCTGTTTTATTTTAGAGAATTTTAGATTTAATTATCGAAATTTCATTATGTTAGGAACTTAAAAATTAAAGTTTTCTTGGTTTTTGTGCCATGGGATGTTGTTAGAAGTGGAAGCTCGGTCTTAGTGTGTAACAAATTCGAGAGGTTGTAGATTAAAGTATGTACCAAATTAAATAAATAAAATAAAATAAAATAAAAAGAAAGACAGAGAAAGAAAAGGATTTGCAAAAAAATATGAAATTTAGATCTAATTGTAAGAATTTCTAGAATTGAGATCAAATTGCAGTTTTCGTAATTTTGGAAGACAAGCTCAGAAATTGAAACAAATCAGTTTGCTGCCTCTGAAAAACGTTAAGACAGTTGCTAAGAGTGTGTTTGACACACCATTTCATATCACATTCATTTTTCTTTCTCTCAAACACCTATTCAATTTAGATTTTTATTTCAAAATAAAAATTTTCATTTCAAACCATAAGTTAATAGAGTTAGTGGATGTAAGGAGTTAATGTGTAATGACTCACATACGTTAATTAGGTTATATAAGTTTACAAATATTATTTTAGATAATTTTCACCCATTATCTGCCCTAGCCGCCGACCGCCTAGTAGCTCTTAATGCTTTCCTTTCTTATTTTCTCAACTATTAACTTACTTTGGTTCCCCGATTGAAGATAAAATTTTTAAATTGTAGTTGGTTGACTTTTAAAAAATTAATTATAATTTTTATTGATTTTATAGAAAAATACAAAAACTGATATGAAAAAGTACAATTTTATTGAAGTTGAATTAAAATGTCAAATAAAACCTTAAACTAGTTTCCAATCCCCAAGTCAAAAATCAATGGGTTTCATTATAGAATTCAAAAGAAATCCATTTCCTTCATCTAGACATAGTTTCTTCAAGAAATTCGATGGGTTTTTGTTGGGCAACCATTTCATCAGAATTTTTTCAAGGTAAAAGATGCTTTTTCAACGGAAAAAAAAAAGGAAGGAAAAAAAAAAAAAAAAAGAGGGATTTGATAGTTAGGTTACGATTTGATAATCATCAAATTCATTTTATCATAAGTTTATTAAGTTTTTTACCTTTTACTCGTTTCATAAGTTGTGCTCATCAGCTATGATATTGGACTTCTCGAGTTTGAATTCAAATTTAGACATTTCTTGAGATTATCCATTGGATTATTTTGCAAATCTTTAAATAAGTAGGTAAGGTGGAAATTTTATCTTATGACCACTCCAACATGTATGAAGGAATGAGAGAGTCACTCCTATGGATTGGGAGCTGCACCAGTGTGGCGGTTTCTGGTGAGCAATCCATATAACTTTGAAGACTATTTGACGATAACTATTGATTTATGTTGGACAATTAAATCTTACAAGATTTGTCATGGTTTTGTGATCTTGTAGCATCAAATTGAAAACTTTTTAGCATGCAACTTACTATTAATGGGTTAGTTTAATTTGGACAAAAAACTTTTATCAATTTTAAGGTTATGCATATACTAACAAAAGCTTCCACAAGATGGGGATATCATCTCGACAAATCCTCCAGAGCGAAGCCAGAGGACGGGACATCACGTTGCATCAAAATTTATTTTAGAAATATGAAGTTTTTTTTTTTTCTTTGATTCCTAAATATTTAAAGTGAGAGGTGAGAGATAAGTTCCTACTAATAAGGAACTTAATTCATTTTTACCAAATTGAATTGTTTTAAGTAAACATACACTGCTAATAAGGAATCGGAAGAATAAGAAATAGGTTTTATGAAAAATAATTGAATTCCATAATTCTATTCATATGTTTATTGATCTGTTAAGAAGTCAAGTTACATGACAAATTAAATCTCTACTTTAATGTTTATTTCGCTAAGAAATCATAAAATCTAGGAACGAGACTATTACAGTTTAAAAAAATTACTCTTATATGAAAAATATAATCAACTTAAAATAATTGGTGAGTTTGATCTTTGGTAGGGAGGTTAATTCCTATTTTTTAGGAGAAAGAATTTAATTTTGTAATTTTCAGCTGAGTTGCAATTTATCCCTTATCATGAAACTTTTTTGTTTTTATTATTTGTAAATGAAATCTATATCATTTATTTTCTAAATACAAAAGAAAACTGGAATTTAAAATCAAGAAATTAATTTTCTCTTTTCAAATTGAATTACTAGTAAACATATCCAAAAGGAGGAAGGAAAGCAAATAGGGTTTTTGTTTTTGTTTTTGTTTTTTAATAAATGGTCTGTTAATTATACTTCTACTCGTAAATTGGTATATGACTTTTAATTTTATATACCACATTAATTCAAACTTTTCTACTGTTACGAAAACGAACCATATATCATAATTCTATTGATAATTGAATTGAAATTGAACACATTTATATTATGTAACCTTTAATTAAAATTAAAAAGTTTGCATTATATATATTTAATTAAAGTATAACTTTTTAAAAAAAATATCTATAATTAAGATATAATATCTATAAAATAAAAAATCTAACATCATATAAGAAGATGTAACAACTTATGAAATTAACCCAAGCAAATAAGGAAGTTCCACCTGTTGTATCTTGAGTGGATTTTTGACAAACCATCTTAAACTCATATTTTTTATATTAATTTTTATTTTTTTCTAAAAAATTAATAAAAATTATAATTAATTTTAAAAAATCCATAGTTACTTTCCCTTTTATGCATTTTCACTCCATAATGCCAGTTTCCCAATACTGTTAAAAAAAAAAAAAAAGGCAATAAAATGAAAACAATAAAATCCAAATGTATTATTCTTCATTACAGCCAAAAACAAGAAATGAAATAAAAAACATTTTCCATTTTTAATTAAAATTATTTCTTTCCTTCTTGGGATCCGCTTCCCACTTTTGTTCTCTTCCCTACTTTCCCGATTCTCCTTGTCGCTCCTTCGTCCTATATATACACGACGTATATATACACATATCTATACTTCTCTCTCTAAGAGTCTCAGGCTCTCTGCCACTTCTCTACTTTTCCAGGCTCATATATCGCCATTTGATCGGTTCGGTGTCCTTTTTCTCTCTTTATCACGTTTTAAACTTCTCTCTCATGAATCGTCTTTGCTTTCGTTTCATAGGATTTGGTTTTTGATTGTGGTTTATGGGATTTGTTTGTCTTTGATCTTTTTTTTTTCCCCTTCCTCTCTGCGGACCAATTGGATTTTCTGTGATTCTTATTTCTTAGTTCTGTTCAATTTCTTTCGTCGATTTTCATTTTTCGTTTCAAATTTCAGTTCAGTATTTTGGATGTGTGTGTGTGTGTGTGTTTTTTTTTTTTATAGACAATTTATAGGTGGGTTATTTTTCATCAAGATGATTGGGAATTTGGGTTGTTTGAGTTATGAATGATGAAATATTAACCAATAAACTCTAGCGGAATCAGTTGAGTGGATTTTTTTTTTAAAGTCAGATTGAATTATAAGTTGTCGTATGTTGTTCTTTTACTACGTAGTTTCAAACTGTGTTATTTTCAGATTGCGCGATCTTGCCTTTTTCATGAAAATTGAGCCTTAATAGCTTGGTGTTTATTCTTTTTCGTAGGTGGAATTATTCATATTCGGGGAATAAATAAGCCGAAGGGCCACGGGGAAAGAGGTTTTCGGAGTGCGAAATGGCGGCGACTTCTGGTGAGGAATCTGGAGTGGGAAATTCGTCGGAGGGGACTCCGTCAACTTCGCCGCCTTACTGGGACATTGACGACAATGATGATGGTCGTATGGTTTTACTTTTTGTCTCCCATTTGTTTGCATTATTGCATTTCTCTTTCTTTTTGGGAATTACTATAGCTGAATGATCTGTCTGGTCTCCTGAAGTACTTCCTGTCAAAGTCAAAAAAATATGATTTCTGACAAATGCTCTTTTGATTAGACTTTAAAATTTTATAACAAAATTTAAGATAGACATTATAAACTTCATTTATCATTTTTAATACTTATTAGAATAGTTTAGAGATCATTTTGACCTCAAAACTCTTTGATTCTAAACACTTACTGAGAAAGCATAACTTTTGTTTATCATTTTTAATATTTTAATGCTTTCCAATGAAAGACGATTTTTCAAATGCTTTTTAATTCTTTGATTATTTTATTAACTAATTTCAAGAAATTTTTTAGTATTGTTCAAAGATCTTTCCTTACCATATCTCTGTTTGTTGCATCCCGGACAATCATTTCTTTTTCGAATATATTACCTGCACATGTGTGTTCTTGTCGTTTCATTTTGGAATAACTAGGCACCCACCCTCTGTAATGTGCTTAAACTAATGCATTATTATTAATGATTCCCTTGTCTACTTCTCCATTTAATTGAGCTATTAGGTGAATAGTTGTTTACATACTAGTTTTCTTGTTTATAGGGCTTAAGCCGTCTGAGTTGTATGGAAAATACACGTGGAAGATAGAGAATTTTTCTCAGATTAACAAAAGGGAACTTCGTAGTAATGCATTTGAGGTTGGAGGCTACAAATGGTATGAGTCTACGAATCTGACTCTTTTTATGAGTCATCATGGCATGCAATATTGCCTCGCTCGTTTGTTTTTGTTGTTTCTTATATGAATAGAGCTTCAAATGCTTGTGGCTCACAAAAATTCATATGGCTTGGAAAATTTCGTGTCTTAGCAAGTCTTTTGACCTAGGTGCATTGTATCGCCTTGTAGGTACATCTTGATCTATCCCCAAGGGTGCGACGTTTGCAATCATCTCTCTTTGTTTCTTTGTGTTGCTAATCACGAAAAACTTCTTCCAGGTTTGATCATTGAAAACTTTGTTTGGTTTAATGATAATGATGTTTTCATGCTGATGCAGTTACGTAATTTATTAAAGTTTTTGTGAATCAGGTTGGAGTCATTTTGCCCAGTTTACTATAGCTGTGGTGAATAAAGATCCCAAGAAATCAAAATATTCTGGTTCGTTGGTCAACCGTTAAGTTCTTTTGGTGGTGTTTTCAACATATTAAGCGAGGAGGATTGACCAAGTGCAAATTTTGCAGATACGTTACATCGATTCTGGAAGAAAGAACATGACTGGGGATGGAAAAAATTTATGGAGCTGTCAAAAGTGTTGGAAGGGTTTATTGATTCCGACACGCTTATAATAAAGGCTCAAGTTCAAGTTGTCAGGTGTTTTATGGTCATAATTTTTTGTATCCATGTTGTTTTGGCCGATGTGTTGCATGTATAAAGTAATTAACTAATTAATATCTGGTTAGCTTTGTTTTGAATGTGTAAAATCTGGAGTCACAACTTAGAGTAATAGCAACTTTGCAGGATGCCTTTTATGTTTGGATTTAAAGTGTTTCAAGAAGATTTCCGTTCTCATTGGTATGTATGAGTTGAGTATGTCTATTCTTCACGTCTGTTTTTGTAGGGAGAAAGCAGATCGGCCATTCCGTTGCCTTGATTGCCAATATAGGAGAGAACTTGTTAGAGTATACCTGACGAATGTAGAGCAAATTTGCCACCGTTTTGTGGAGGAGAGAAGAGGTAAACTTGGAAAATTGATCGAGGATAAAGCAAGGTGGTCAAGGTATTGTGTTTTTTCTGTTTCAAGCTTTTATTTGTCTACGTGATCATTGATTTTTTGCCTTAATCACCTCCTATATCAAATGTGGGAAATGAGATGTTTGAAAGGCTAATTTTTTAATGGTTTGGTTGACATTTATTACTTTAGAGATCGTGATTTAAAAATACAGTTCATTTGCTCTGGTGTTGCAGTTTCTGTGCTTTCTGGTTGGGAATTGACCAAAGTGCCAAGCGCCGTATGTCTCGGGAGAAGACTGATGCAATTCTCAAAGTTGTTGTTAAGCATTTTTTTATTGAGAAAGAAGTCACGTCTACTTTGGTAATGGACTCATTGTATAGTGGACTAAAGGCTCTTGAAGGCCAGGCAAAGGCCAAAAAAGGCAGGTTGAAGTTGCAGGAAGCTGAAGAAATGCCAGCACCAATTGTTCGTGTTGAGAAAGATACGTTTATTTTGGAGGAGGATGTTTTATCCTTACTTGAAAGGGCTGCCCTGGAACCATTGCCTCCTAAAGATGAAAAGGGTCCTCAGAATCGTACTAAGGTTAGTTTGCCGATGTTTTATCTACAAGGAACTTATTCCAGTAATAGGCTATTCTACTAGTTATCGAGCATACAGTTTTATTGGCGGATTATACAATGGTAGGAGATCCTCTCCGTCTCCCTACCCTTGTAAAGACGGGATTGATTGCCAGTCCTTGGAGTCAATGCTTATTAATTTTTGTAATTCATCTAACTGTCGTTCACCCCGTCACTGGCTGCTGATTATATGATGCCTTTGGATTTGCTGTTGTTGTGTGTTTTTGTACGCCTCAAGTAGGGGTTAGGGTGAGTCTTGGAGTATAATGTCTGTTATGATTTTAATTCTATAACAGGATGGGAACTCTGGGGAGGACTTCAACAAAGATTCTATTGAACGAGATGAAAGGCGGCTTACAGAATTGGGTCGTAGGATTTTGGAGATATTTGTCCTTTCCTACATTTTCAGGTATAATGTTCTTCTATAAAGTGATCTTTTTTTCAATTGCGTCTATACCTTCGTGTTTTCCTTGGCCCTCGGTGGACCATCCTTCACTTTCACTTACATATTTTTGCACTCTTTCACCCTCACTCTCTCTTAGGGTCTGTTTGGTGGTATGAAGGAGAGAAAATAACGACCCGTAGATAACCTAAGTGACCTTTCTCTGATATGAAAGGAAGGAAAGAACTCAAAAATCATCTCTTATTCGGTGTAGAGATGCAAGGAAAAAAGAGGGAAAAGATTTTGTTTATAAATTGACTAATATATATTGAAGATAAGATCCCCCCAATAAATTGGGATATTTCGAAAGATTTGTAATCCCATCTCTGATCCTTTCATTCCTCCTTTCTCTTCTACAAAATGATCATAAATATCAAACCACCCTTCTCCTTCCCTCCAATTTTCTCTCCTACCAAACACACTCTTTAGTTTCCTTCTTATCAAATTTGGGGTTAACCTCTAGACAAAGGTCACTTTTGTCCTTTGATCTCTATGTTATGGTAGTGAACCTTTTGGTAGTCCGGTCTTTGCTATCGCCTAGGCAATTGAGTCGCCATTTAAGGAAGCAAGTTTTGTTTCTTTACCATTGGCTAATGGTTTCTTTGCTTACATTGGTTTAGTACTCGCTACTTCTTTCTCTAGTCCGTGCGCTGGTTTAACATTCGCTTGTACCTTTAACTAATTTATTGAGTTAAAGAAATCTAGTAATGCTTCTTTTAACTATTAGATGCTATAATTATTTTCATAATTTTTGCAGCAACAAATTTGAAGTTGCCTACCAGGAAGATGTTGCACTGAAGATGCAAGAGAAGCTCATCCTTGAGGAAGAGAGGTCGAAGGGGAGATAGAGCGGGATAGAGCGTGTGAGAATTTTCGTTTTTAATTTAATTTTCCTTGTCTTTGTTATAAAACTTATCTGTTTAATTTACTTTTCTTTCAAGGACGGTATAAAGAAATTTTATGGGAAAGACAATGGGATTATATAGGAATGATTTCAATAGTAAAAAAGAAAGAACGTAGATGAGAGGATCTATGATTTTCTTTTTAGTGTTTATTGAAGTTTGGAATAGTTGTCTTATTAATACAATGATATAAATGTCTTACATCATTAAATAAACATTGATTCATATCATAGGAACTTTTAACGGTAATGAGTAAAATTTTACATCCATTCTGTTAATAGAGAATCAATCTGCTCCAAACCCACTCCAAACCCACAAGAGTCATGGCACAGTGGGTATTGGGATTTCGTTTCTGACAATTAAACGACAACATCTTGTTGATGAATTTGAAATAATTGAAAGGGAAAAAAAAAATTCTCAAGAATTTCAATTCCTAGGGAGGGATTTTTCTCCGAGCCAAAGAAGTTTGGTTAATTTTAGTGGCACTTTAGCTTATAATTGCGTAGAAAAGGAGGAGGAGACAAATAGACGATAGCGATTAAGTGATATATATATGTATATATATATATTTTCCCTCTTTCTTTTGAGTTATTGTAATATATTTTTGGCTCTTCGTCTTGGTATTCAAGAAAAGGATAATCATCGAAAAAATAATCATTGAATCACCAAACTGTCACTGTGTCCCAAAATTGACCCGTCTAATTTAATGTGATAAATTTGATCATTCCATTAGTGGATTATTACTTTTTTTTTTAACTTATAATTGAGGGATTCGAACTCTATATCTTATGATATAGTCAGATTGTGGAATTATTGCTAGACCATGCTACAATCACATTATTATTAAAATGATGAAAAACTGTATTGGAACTTTCTTACGTGGTGAGAAGTTAAATTATTGAACTTCACAATCGTTTCAGACCAAAGTAGTAATTGATGAATTACCAAAAAAGAAAAAAGAATGTGGTATACTTAGTTTGAGAAAATTATAAGTTTAAAGGATGCAAATGTGATCACTGCGTTTAAAAATAGATTCACACAATCGATTTAGTTATTATGCTTGAAAACTTTTTGATAATTCTACGCTTCAAAAATATATATATATACATATATATATATATATATATATATATAATATTTGTCAGCTTGAAGCCGTGGATTTGAATTATATACTGGTGGGGTCGGATTTCACTCAAAAATGATGACCTTGCGCATGTCAAGTTGACCAAATCAGCTTGATCGACAATAACAAATGATAGTTGGAAGTTGCCGTTTCATGAGATAACAAAAGCTTATCAAGTCAAGCGACATACAATGTCTGGTCAACTCGACGAATGTGCTTGCTCTACTTGGTGACGACTTCTCAAGAATCAAATCAATCCTAAATCGACTCCTCTAACATCAACTCCTTTAGATCCGTGCATACTTTATTATTTACTCTAGCTCACGATTGTCAACACTAATGATTATCAACCTCATTTCTTCGTATATTATCTTGAATATAGTAACTATTTCCTTATCTTCCGATCACCTGGAAGGGACAAAAGAAACATCTTGTTCTTTCTTCAACAATTTATGATCTCTAGTGGATCTCTCAGTAGAATTCGAACCCAGATGGAGTTCTGACCATCTGTCAGAGAAAAAAGAACGAATGAATCTTGTAGGATTCCCAAAAACAAGAAATTCTTCGATTTCTTCCGGAAGCAGATGATTATGATATTACTACTATGTCAAATTATTTCACCAAGCGTGTGCTTCAAATTTTTTTGTCCATGAATGAGGAAATTTGTTAGGTTGTCCAACAACATCTAGTCCATGTAGGAGTAATGGGGCCCAAAAACGACAACTCTAACCAAAAGAGCCAGCCCAACTCGATCCAAAACATCAGTTCTCTTCATCTTCCGACTCCCAACTCCAATGCAAGTTATGTTTAACCCGGAACAAACCCTAAACAACCCCTCAAAGCACAAACCTTAAAAAAATAATAATAATAAAAAAAATGGAAGACTAAATGAGAAAGTGGACCACACATAGGTGCATGGCCAATCCGAGCCCTGTTTGGCACCCCCAAACGAGTCAAGCTTCTTCTTAACCTCCACCCCCAACAAATTTGTCACCGACCTCATACAAAACGCCAACTCTGCCTCTCTTTATTTTATTCCCTCTCTTTTGGTCCCAATTATACTATAAATACGCACACAAAATTTTAATTAATTCCTCTCATTTTTTTTTATTTGTAACTACCATGATTTAATTTTTGTTTTTCATTCATCAATGTCAATTTATGTACTCTTTTTTCTTTTCTTTTCTAATACTAAATAATAAGATCAGAAGTGAAGCAAGATAAACAAGGACAATCAAAACTATCATTCTTTTTTTGGTTTTCATTGTATAATCACTGTTATTAAGAACTTGTTTGATATTTAAGTTTAACTCCAACTAAATTATATTTTTTCATATCAGTTTTTATTTTTTTTCTAAAAAGTCAAACAAAATTATAATTAGTTTTTAAAAAATCAACAACTTTAATTTAAAAATTTTAAGTCTAATCAAGGAATCAAATGCACACTAATTTTTGTGTAAAAAAGAAAGAAAGAAATAGACGAGAAGAAAAAAATTTAAGTAAAATAGTTATAAATTTTATTAGAGCAAATTTTTTTGGAGCATTATTACAGCGAATTTAATATTTAATTGCAGCACAATAAAAATAAAAAAATAAAATTTTTTTCTTTTTTGGTTCCGCCTTTGTTCTCTTTTCTCCCTTTTCCTTCTCTTCTTCTCTCTCCCTGTGCTGCTCCTTCGACCTATCTCTTTATATTTATTCTCTCTCTCTCTCTCTCTCGGTCTTTACTTTCTCTCTCTAGAATCTCAGGGCTTCCGTTGGCCATTGAAAATCTCTGCCTCTTCTTTTCCAGGTCCGTATGTCCATTCGATCTATTCGTTGCCCACTTTCTCTCTCCACCCTCTTTCTTACAATTTCTCTCTCTTTTGGATTGCTGTCTTTTCATTTCATAGTTTTTTTTTATTTTTTTATTTTTTATTTAATCCAGGTTTTTGGGATTTGTTTGTCTCCGATCTTAGTATTTTTTTGTTCAATTATTACGGTTTCTTTTTTTGTTGCACCTTTGTATTGACCAATTGGATTCTCCCGGATTCTCGTTTCCTAGGGTTTTGTTTAATTTGTTTTGGGTTTAATCTGGTTGGTTTTGTTTTTTGTTTGAATTGATTTGGGGTTTATTTTCTGTTCGCTATTTTGGAGGTGGGTTTTAATGTTCAGACAATTTTGAAATGTCTAGTATTTTTTTCGGTAAGAGATAATTGGGGGCAAGGAAAAGGAAGGTTTTATTTTATTTTATTTTATTTTTGATTTTGAGTTTCGATGAAAAATTAATCACTAAACTCAAGTAAAATCAGCATTTCAAAAAACTCTAATATAACCAGTTGAGTGGATGGTTTTGTTATTCAGTCAGGTTCAAGTTGGTGAGAAATTGGATTAAAAAATGTTGAATATTGTTCTTTACTATCTTTGTAAACACTTCAAATAGAAGGGTTTTCAGATTATGTTGTTCTCAGATTGCCTAACTTTACATTTTACCTGAAAACTGAGGTTAATAGCATGGCGTTAATTCGTTTTTGTAGGTGGATATCTTCTTATTCTGGGGACGGAATAAGCTGAAGGAGGTTTTTGGACTGTGAAATGGCCGGGACTGCTGGTGAGGAATCTGGAGTGGGAAGGTCGTCGGAGGGGAGTTCAGGTGGGCAGCGTTACCAATCGGGGGAGTTGGCAGAATGGCGGTCTTCGGAGCAGGTGGAGAATGGGACTCCATCTACTTCGCCGCCATATTGGGATACTGATGACGATGATGATGGTGGTATGGTTTTTTTCCTCCATATAATTGCATTGTTGCATTTCTCTGTTTTTGGGAACCATTATCAAGTCTCTGGTTTGGGGAAATCGAATTTTCTACGACCTGTAATGAACGGTAGAACTGCAATCCTGGAATGAAGTAGGGAATGGTTTTGGATACTGAACTGTGATAACTAAAGGCTACATCTTTTGGGTTTTTTTTGCTGTTTCATGTATTCTTCATCCACGTCATATTTGTGGTGTTGAGAGAAGAAGAGACGATTGGTTGTTGTTAGTTAAGCAATTCTCCCAAAAAGCTTATGGTTTTGTATTTTACTAGCATTGAATGACGGATCAGTGATGAAGATTTATTCTGTCAATGGCAAGCAATTTATGTGCAAAAGACTTAAAAACGTCTATGGTTGCTTTGTACAACCAGCCATTTAAATTTAGTTCTGGGAGACTTTAAAATAACCTCTGCTAATATTTTAATGCTTTCCAATGAAAGACGATTTTTCAAATGCTTTTTAATTCTTTGATTATTTTATTTACTAATTTCAAGAAATTTTTTAGTTATGTTCAAAGATCTTTCCTTACCATATCTCTGTTTGTTGCATCCCGGACAATCATTTCTTTTTCGAATATATTACCTGCACATGTGTGTTCTTGTCGTTTCATTTTGGAATAACTAGGCACCCACCCTCTGTAATGTGCTTAAATTAATGCATTATTATTAACGATTCCCTTGTCTACTTCTCCATTTAATTGAGCTATTAGGTGAATAGTTGTTTACATACTAGTTTTCTTGTTTATAGGGCTTAAGCCGTCTGAATTGTATGGAAAATACACGTGGAGATAGAGAAGTTTTCTCAGATTAACAAAAGGGAACTTCGTAGTAATGCATTTGAGGTTGGAGGCTACAAATGGTATGAGTCTATGAATCTGACTCTTTTTATGAGTCATCATGGCATGCAATATTGCCTCGCTCGTTTGTTTTTGTTGTTTCTTATATGAATAGAGCTTCAAATGCTTGTGGCTCACAAAAATTCATATGGCATGGAAAATTTCATGTATTAGCAAGTCTTTTGACCTAGGTGCGTTGTATCGCCTTGTAGGTACATCTTGATCTATCCCCAAGGGTGCGACGTTTGCAATCATCTCTCTTTGTTTCTTTGTGTTGCTGATCACGACAAACTTCTTCCAGGTTTGATCATTGAAAACTTTGTTTGGTTTAATGATAATGATGTTTTCATGCTGATGCAGTTATGTAATTTATTAAAGTTTTTGTGAATCAGGTTGGAGTCATTTTGCCCAGTTTACTATAGCTGTGGTGAATAAAGATCCCAAGAAATCAAAATATTCTGGTTCGTTGGTCAACCGTTAAGTTCTTTTGGTGGTGTTTTCAACATATTAAGCGAGGAGGATTGACCAAGTGCAAATTTTGCAGATACGTTACATCGATTCTGGAAGAAAGAACATGACTGGGGATGGAAAAAATTTATGGAGCTGTCAAAAGTGTTGGAAGGGTTTATTGATTCCGACACTCTTATAATAAAGGCTCAAGTTCAAGTCATCAGGTGTTTTATGGTCATAATTTTTTGTATCCATGTTGTTTTGGCCGATGTGTTGCATGTATAAAGTAATTAACTAATTACAATTCATATCTTGTTAGCTTTGTTTTGAATGTGTAAAATCTGGAGTCACAACTTCGAGTAATAGCAACTTTGCAAGATGCCTTTTATGTTTGGATTTAAAGTTTTTCAAGAAGATTTCTGTTCTCTTCGGTATGTATGAGTTGAGTATGTCTATTCTTCACTTCTGTTTTTGTAGGGAGAAAGCAGATCGGCCATTCCGTTGCCTTGATTGCCAATATAGGAGAGAACTTGTTAGAGTATACCTGACGAATGTAGAGCAAATTTGCCGCCGTTTGTGGAGGAGAGAAGAGGCAAACTTGGAAAATTGATCGAGGATAAAGCAAGGTGGTCAAGGTATTTTGTTTTTTCTGTTTCAAGCTTTTATTTGTCTACGTGATCATTGATTTTTTGCCTTAATCACCTCTTATATCAAATGTGGGAGATGAGATGTTTGAAAGGCTAATTTTTTAATGGTTTGGTTGACATTTATTACTTTAGAGATCGTGATTTAAAAATACAGTCCATTTGCTCTGGTGTTGCAGTTTCCGTGCTTTCTGGTTGGGAATTGACCAAAGTGCCAAGCGCCGTATGTCTCGGGAGAAGACTGATGCAATTCTCAAAGTGTTGTTAAGCATTTTTTTATTGAGAAAGAAGTCACGTCTACTTTGGTAATGGACTCATTGTATAGTGGACTAAAGGCTCTTGAAGGCCAGACAAAGGCCAAAAAAGGTAGGTTGAAGTTGCAGGAAGCTGAAGAAATGCCAGCACCAATTGTTCGTGTTGAGAAAGATACGTTTATTTTGGAGGAGGATGTTTTATCCTTACTTGAAAGGGCTGCCCTGGAACCATTGCCTCCTAAAGATGAAAAGGGTCCTCAGAATCGTACTAAGGTTAGTTTGCAGATGTTTTTATCTACAAGGAACTTATTCCAGTAATAGGCTATTCTACTAGTTATCGAGCATACAGTTTTATTGGTGGATTATACAATGGGAGGAGATCCTCTCCGTCTCCCTACCCTGGTAAAGACTCCTGCCCTGGTAAAGACGGGATTGATTCCCAGTCCTTGGAGTCAATGCCTATTAATTTTTGTAATTCATCTAACTGTCATTCACACCGTCACTGGCTGCTGATTATATGATGCCTTTGGATTTGCCGTTGTTGTGTGTTTTTGTACGCCTCAAGTAGGGGTTAGGGAGAGTCTTAGAGTATAATGTCTGTTATGATTTTAATTCTATAACAGGATGGGAACTCTGGGGAGGACTTCAACAAAGATTCTATTGAACGAGATGAAAGGCGGCTTACAGAATTGGGTCGTAGGACTGTGGAGATATTTGTCCTTGCCCATATATTCAGGTACTACGTTATTCTATGAAGTGATTTTTTCTAATTACTTCATGACCCTAACTAATGTTTTCCTTTGCCCTTTGCGGATTGTCCTTTACTTTCACTTGTATTTTTTAGCATTCTTTCACCCTTGCTTTCTCTTGGTTTCCTTATCATGTTAGGAGTCACCTCCAGATTAACATAACTTTTGTTCTTTGATCTCTATATTGTGGTAGTGAACCTTATGGTGGTGTGGTGTTTGCTATCGCCTAGGTAATTGGGGTGCCATTTACGGAAGCAAGTTTAGTTTATTTATCATGGCAAATGGTTTCTTCCAGTATGGGCTTTTTGCTAACATATTTTTGTCAGTAATAGTCGTCTGTTGCTAACATTTGACTTGAAATAAAGTTGGTCGTTGGTTTGGTAGTTATTACTACTTTTTGTGTCCACCTCATTAATGGAATGTGCGATGGTGAAAGATTATGGCCGATACGTGTTTATTAAGTTATTAGTTATAGCATCCTAGTAATGCTTACCGATGCTTATTTTAGCTATTAGACGCAAAAATAATTTTATTCATTCATGCAGCAACAAAATTGAAGTTGCCTACCAGGAAGCTGTTGCACTGAAGAGGCAAGAGGAGCTCATCCGGGAAGAAGAGGCTGCATGGTTGGCTGAAAGCGAGCAGAAGGCAAAGCGTAGTGAAAAAGAGAAGAAATCAAAGAAAAAACAGGTTTAGATTTTTTTTTTTTCCCTTTTTTTCTACTATGAATTTTGACATCTCAAGGTAGTCCAAAAGAAAAGGGCCAGAAGAAATGGAAACTCGGATTGTTTGTTCAGATTTCGTTTAAATATGCATTTTAATACAATATTAAAATGTTGTTATAATAGTCAGTTTTGTTAATTTTTAAATAGAATCTGTTACTAATTTGGTCAAAAAATAATGTTAACTAATGGATTTCCGTCCAAAAATTACTGTAAAGGACTATTGTAGTAACATTTTAAAAGTTTAAGGGCATTCCAGTTATGAAAAATAGTTTAGAGACCAAAGTTGCACAAAGTTCAAAGTTTAGGAACCAACTTAGCAATTTTTCCTATGTAAATTTATTTTTGGAAAACATGGTTAGCCTTTCAGTTAGAACTTTCTCAGTACTGTACACATTGGTTTTGTATGTTGCCAAATTGGTTTAAGTTAATTTTTTCTGTCTTTTATTTTTTTTCCGTTTGATCTTTTAGTGATTTTTCGTGCTGATGTTACACAGGGTAAACAGAAACGCAACAAGAAAGGGAAGGAAAAAGGAAGGGAGGAAAGGCCAGGCATCGCAGTACAGGACAAACACCAACAAGAAAACCTTATTGATGAAAGAAAAAACTCCTCAAGGGAGGAGGTGCAACCCGTGCTTGAGAAGTCTGATACACCAGAAGATGTATCTGATATTTCTGATTCAGTAGACGGTATTGCAGAAGCCCAGCTTGATTCAGAAGACAGAGATGCTAGTCCGCTCAATTGGGATACTGACACATCAGAAGTTCAACCCTCCGTAGAAGCCAGTAGCAGTGGTTTATCATCTGGACAAAATGGAATTTCAGATAAAAAGAGCCTGTCTTTTATGGATGATAGTTCCTCAACATGTTCCACGGATTCAGTTCCATCAGTTGTAATGAATGTGCCTCACAAGGGAAACTCTTATCCTTATACTAAGAATCAAAAATCGCCTAGCAGGTAACATGTTTAGCCTGCATATCTTTTTGGGCTACTCGCTGAAAAACGCACATGGCATGGTTTTGATTTGGCACTTCAAACTTGCAGGGGTAAGAACCAACGAGGAAAGGTATCATCTGATGGGAGTAGTTGGGCAAATGATACAGATAATCAGTCTTCTGGCCTGCAACTGATGCAGCAGACGCAAATGATGTTTCTGGTAGTGGGCCTAGTGGCAAGACTGGTGAATCCGAGTCTGAGGCTGTTGTTAGCTCCTTGCAGGATCGCATAAAATTGCTTGAGCAGCATGTGGTTAAGAAGGTGGATCTTTTTT
>CM046368.1:14311598-14336869 GCA_025413025.1 Ficus hispida | reverse complement strand
ATTATAATATTGGTTTTGTTGTGAATTACATGTTGCGAGGTGATGCACTATTTATAGACCAATCTTTGGATTTTTTTTTTCTTCTTTTTAATTTTTTTTCCTACTTGTATTTGGACATTATTGACTTTCTAGCTGCCCCCATACTAATTGACTGTTCGCAGGAGATTCAAATAAGCTATCCACTACGTACACTTTTCATGCGTGCACGTATATATTTTTATTTATAAGCTAAATATTACTTAAAATTAAAAGAAAATATCTCACAAACCTAAAAAAGAGCAAAATTAAACTACAAAAACAACCAAATTTTTAAAAATTTTAACTAGAAAAACAACCAGAACTAAAAAAAAAAAAAAGAAGATAAAGTAAAAAGAAAATTAAAAAAAAAAAAACTAACATTTTAATTTTTAAAGAGAGAGCATAATTTTTGGCTTTTTTTTATAAACAAAATAGAGGTATAATATACAATATGTTTTGGACATAATTATAATTTTGTGAATAACTTAAAATTTTAAAAATTTTAGGGAAAAATGATCATGTGCCAAATATTTGAGACGGTCTGTAAAACTTTGTTAAATAAATTTAAGGGTGGCTTTTTAAAATAAATTTAAAAGCTTTAAAAACAACTTATCAATCGATGATGAAAGTACGTACTATAGGGACACCAAAACTATTATTGGGACAAAAGTTCCAAAACCCCTAGTCGTATCATCTTATACGTCCCTCCTGAAAATTAAGGTCAATAACATTTTACCTCCTGAATTTTAAAGCTCTCATTTACTTTTTAATTTGAATTCCTTTTATTAGAATTGATTAAAAAACCGATGAAAAAGAAGGGGAGTTAGTCTACAAACTCCTTATATTAGAATTTGTATTAACAACGAATGGAAAAATGATCATATATATGACCGCATATAATTCCTTTCTTCCATCTAGCTATTTTTAGCAAAAAAAAATCTAATTAATAGAGGAAGTTAAGTGAAACGAAATAAATTTAGAAAGTAAAATGCATGTTTTCAAAACTTTAGGGGTAATTAAAAACAACCCTAAAATTTTAGAAATATCTTCTATTATATAGTTGTTTATTCTCAGATAAAAAATCCATTAATCACACAAGTTTTTTTTTTTTTTTTTTTCCTATTTCGAATTGTTATATATTGTGATTAATTTACCAGCAAAAGAGATCAATTTTTTTTTTTCCAACTGCAAAATGAAGAAGAAATTAGTTAGTATAAGTTATCATATATAAATTCAATTTAATCTATTCAAAATTACATTTATGGACGGAATGTATACTAACAGATAAAGACACTGACTTGGACATGATATAGGTAGGTGGCCTAAAATTATGTTGAAATTTCAAATATTATTACACATATATCAAGTTCCAAAATGATGTTTGAGTGTGCAATTAAATTGTAATTTTGAAAAGAAAATAAAATTAAAAATGATGTTTAAATATATGTTGAAAATATATAATAAAACCTTATGTCCATGACATATTGTAAATATACTGTTGTGGCTTTCTTCTTTCCGTTTTGACCGCATGAAATGAAAAAGAAAAAAAAAAAAAAAAAAAAGAAGAATTATCTTAAATTAGAAATAAAATGACGGTAAAATGGCATTTTAAAACTTCAAATAGTAGAGTGAAAATTTTGAATCCGAAATGTTACTGAATAAAACAAGTCCAAAATGGATAAGATTATTAGAAAGAATGATTTGTAAAATGAGCCTCATTTTAAAATGATTTGCATTATTTAATGTTCAAAACTTTGAGGAAAAACACATACATGATTTAAAAATGAGTTTTATCCTCAAATGTCAAAACCTACGAAAGCGAGAACGTAAAGACGCAAAATCAAAGCCTTTTTATAGGCTCTAGCTGCCCGTGTAAATTTGTCCTTACTTTCTTAGGTACGTGTGACAATTTAGTACTCGTAATGTCCATGGCTGCTATAGCTGCTGTCCATGAAAAAGTAAGAAAAATGAAAGAGGTGTAAATCTTTGACGAAGGAAAATACACTAATTCGTGGAGTTATAGTTTACAACATGAATTCTACTTGATTATATATATATATATATATATATATACACACACATGTGTGTATATAAACTGTTCAAACATGTATATTGTTTAGAAGTTCCTTAAGAATATTATATATTTAAGTACTCAGGATCGGATAAACCTTTATAAGACACAACATAAATTTTAACTCTATGGGCTGGTATATATAATATATACAAGTGAGGAGAATATTTAGAATGGGGAAATAATTTATCCCGATAATATTATTTGATCACTTATCTCGCACCAAACTTTCTTTTTAAGTAAATGATAAGAGAAAATAACTATCATTAGAGAGAGAAACATCCCAAACTAGATTGACATCTCTTCCCGCTCTAACTCATGCTAAATCTCCCGCTCAATTTTATTGAAAAAATAAAACTAAAGAGTAATAACAAGAGTACTATCCGAACGTAACAAGTCCAAAAGCCAAAGAGAGAAACAAGCATAAAGAAAGCTAAGACAATGATCTAGATATTCTACTCCCTGAATCAAAAATACCTCGTATTTCAGTAAAACTCAATAGAAAAAAAAAAAACTAAAAAAGAGAAAAAGAATGTATGAACCATCTGGTCTTCAGAACAATTATAAGGTCCCTACTCTAAAAGCCTATTAAATGCATGCAGATAAAGAAGATGTAATGACCCCTAAAGTTCAGCATGGAAAGAAAAAAAAAAATTCCGCATGGTTTACCAAAACACCCCTTAACAAAAGCCTTTGTAAGTTCTTAATACTCTACCACATCCTGCAAGGTTAGGAGAACCATGAGCGGTACAGTCAACATTTACTTAGTAGCTTTTCTTATTGATGTATCTTCAACTTATCATGTAGTTATAATTGTACCCGAACTTTCAATTTTATAATTTACATCTTGAATTTATGAATTTATAGCAATTATCCTTTATTAATTACAATATTGTTTTTTTTTTAAATGAAAATTGACACTTGATTTGTAAATGAGTCATTGATTTAATAACATGAATAGTCATCTTTAATCCATTTTAATCTAAATTCATTGAGATTAAGATTTTTAAGTTAGTTTTATCAACATAGAAATTTTAAATTAATTTTGTTTTAAATATATATATATATATAATTTGTGATAACATCGATTAAAAAACGACCTATTATACTCGTGATTAACGGCCAACAAATACCTTAAAATAAACTTAAAACACACGTGTATGCAGAATTAAAACTATATAAACTAAAAGCACTTTTATTTCTTATACAATTCAAACGTCAGAAATAATTAATGACACTGCTATAGAATTATTTTTCATAGAATGCAATGGAGATCAAGGTCTTCCTATTTCATATAGACTCCACAACTTTTCTCTTCTTTTTCTTTTTAAATAAAACAACACAAAACTAATTTAGTAGTAAATGACTATACGAGGACATGGTGGTCCTCCAATAGCCAGTTATTAACTAAAATCGGTAATTAATTATAAGGTATATTAACCCTAACCAATTTGTGGAGGGTAGATCACGACGGCATCAGTGTTGATCCACACCCAAACCCTAGCGCAATTGAATTGTTTATCGACGTCTGTCCCTTCCATTACAAATTGGACATGAACATTTGGATTCTCCCTCTCAATTTTGTCTTTGGCATTCTCTTCCGTCTTTCCGACGAGCTCCGGCCACGAGCTTTTACCTGTAAAAGAAAGATAATTAGGGCAAAATATATATATATATATATATATATATCATTTGTAAGAATATTAAGACCATTTAATTCATGTATGAAAATTGTTTACATTGATCTACCTTCTTCACACGGTGGACTCGTCGCTAAGCTTTCTAAAACAATACAAAAGCAGTACTTTCTCCTTGTTGTTGCTATTATTGATTAGGTTGTACCGAATTTGTTATGGAATTATGAGCTATTTATAAATTTTTCTCTTATTCAAGAAGTGAGTTTTCTGAATGGTAATAATATAATTGTTACTAGTTCCAGAGCCTATTATTTTTGAATTTGTATCACCAAATAGATCATCATATTTCATTACGACTTGATTATATACTTATAAGTACCTTTCATTAAGACTTCAAGTCCTTTGTCTTTCGCATTTCATATAAACTTACAACCTCTCAAGCATTTCTTCCCACATATGTATAGTCTTGTCAATATCAAACTTCCTCGCCCTCAGAAATCTGCATGAGAAATGTTGCTCTCATTTCTTATAATGAACAGCAAATGCTAGAAGCGAAACCTTAAAAACAAGAAAAGAAATATGCTTCGACACAAGTTATTTATAGAAAATGACTGTCCTATTTTTTACACAGTTGCATGAGATAAAGAAAATTAGTCAGAAACACAAATCTTCCGCATCTAGAAACACAAATAAAGTTTAAACTTTGGATCAAATCACGGATTTGAAAGCACTAAGGAATAAGGATAGGTCAAACCCATAACAATATGGAAAATCTTTTTCCGTGTGAGCTCTCTTCTATCCAAAGAACTTCAATTTCTGGGTGCGTCCTTTGCATAATTTCAAAGGCTACAAGAGCTAATTATAAACTTATTTCCTTCCACTTAATACTTCAACTGTATTTTTGGCTTTTGGATTTTTCAAGGGGTTCTATATGTAATGAGCAAGAGGATACGCTGTAAATGTAGAAGACTTGGTTACAAGAAATTGATTAAATTATAGTTGCAATGTTAGTCCACGTTAAAGGCATTTGAGTCTGTCCGTTTTTGTTCCGTTCTTTAAGTCCTTAAACTTATGAAGTCTTGTTTCTATAATGTACTAATTCTTTAACATACCACCAAGTGACATTGGTCAAGTATAAAAGGAAAAATATTTTAGAGGCTTGAAATGGCCTATTTGCCTATCAGGCCTATATGAGATCTTAATAATATCATGGCATGCGCTTAATTATTTTTTTATCTAGCTATGTTGATCTCTTTCACCATTGTTGTACCACATCTAAATGAAAAATGAAAAATATCTCCTTCCGCAACCATGACCATCTTCTAAAAGGTAAATAGGGAAAATAAGCTTGTGAAAATGGAAAAAAGCAAAAAACTAACAAACATTTTCTTGAACATCCAAATTCTAACATTAATAATGGGATGGACGTTCTTGAAATACATCAAGTGTACCATGTTCACATTATTTTTCTTTTTCAAAGAAAACATCAATATAAATTATCATCTATTTTTGATATTTCTATTTCTGTTTGTCAGTAGACTAAATCAAAGAATCAATAACAAATTTAACATTTCCTAAAAATAATAAAACAATTGCATTTGACAAATGGAAGTGCTCAAAATTTTATCTTTTTATGGTTTATAATTGTTGTTGTTAAAATTAGATTCACTACTCTGATAAAAAAAAAAAAAAATCAAATATGTGAAAATCTTTTATAACCACACTGATTTTTTCTCTCTCCCATAACATCATAGCCTAAAAATAATGTAAGAAATGCTTTTTGACTAAGGTAAAGATTTTGAATTCCTATATATAGACTTAGAAATCCTCCATTGTTACTTCCTATCTGATGTGGGACTAAACACTCTTTTTATTTTGCAAAATCCTATAACGAGATGAATTCTTGAAGTACATCCAAAATTTATGTTACTTGATTCGCTATGTGTTGCACATATGCTTTCTTCTTAATTTTCTGTATTAGAAGAAAAGATCAATAAAATTTGGTATATATATTTTTTTTCTTTTTTATCAGTGGGATAAATCAAAATATCTAATTATAAATGCAACATTTTTTTAAACACTATTTGCATACTTTACAAATGAAAGTGCTGAAATTTTTAACAACTCACTCGCTCGATTGTGTGAGATAAGCCCTAGTCCTACTCCATATATGTACATACTACCCATTTCCATTATCACATTGTTCTATCAGTTAATGTTCTACTATCTAATCATCATCTTTCTTTTTAACAAAATACCCTCGTTTTTTTTTACATCGATTTTAATGTTTGCATTTTAGTCCCTAAACTTAGAGCAACTTCAACGGAATGTCAAATTAATGTGCCAATGATAAATTTTAGCATTTGAGTGTGAAAATACTTTCAAATAAAGTGTTGTCTTTGATACAAAAATCCTCCAATGCAAAACCGAAATAAAAACGAAATAACATTCCGTACTAAGATACTGAAAGAAGGATAGAAAGAAGAGAGAAAAAGGGGTAAGTAACCGTGTAAACTTGCTCAAAAGGTGATTTCTAATTCTGATAAATCAATAGACAATCTGCATCTAGTCATTTATCGTAGATCAGAAACGGTTGGAGGAGCAAAGTCTAAGGTTGTCACGACAGAGAGTAGGATCTTGGAGAAGAAGGATCTCAGTCGATCAACATTTTAAGACGAAGAAGCAAAGTAACCATGGCAGACTTGATCTCATCAATATTTACAGGTAGCTGCTCTTCTTCATAGTCCCTGAAAAATAAAACCTTGTAACTAAATTTTATTTTACCAATCCAACTATATAAACACAAAAACGATGCAAAACCTAATATCGTTCAAGTGATGCAAAATCACAATCATAAATTATCACAAAATACTTAAAGCAACAATCCAATGATAATTAAAAAATGCAGTGATATAATATTGATATGTCGGTCGTATGGGCTTCAATAAAACTTTGTAGATGCATAAACTAAACTTTAAAATTTCATCACTTTATTATTTCGAGTTGAAATATGATGATTTTTTTTTTCATTATATAAAATTTTAAAAATAACGAAAAAAGATTTTATTTATTTATTTTTTATATATTTTTTCATTATAAATTTTTTTTTTAATCAAACGCATATATTCATACCTCAATCTCCAATTATCCCTTCGAACGGCCTCTTAATAAGGGTAGTAGTTATAAGTATTCTTTATTAAAATATGAAAATTTCGGTGTCATTAATCTTTAAGCCCCCACCCCCACTTTCTGTTATACTTTTCAGATAAAACAATATCGCATAAAGACAATCACTTCTGCACTACTAATAGACTCCTAAAGACTAGGATTATTCATAACAAACCCTCCCTTAAACTGAAAATTTGCAAACATTCAGTTTAACTCCAGCAAGCCAACACCAAGCAGCTTTCTTAGCTTCTGAAACACAGCTAACTTGAGAGACTTGGTAAAAATATCAGCAACTTGATCTTCACTTCTGCAATGGATGAGATCAATGACTCCTTCCTTCGTGAGATTCCTTAAGAAGTGAAACTTCACATCTATATGCTTGCTTCTTCCATGAAGAATAAGATTTTTGGAGAGATTTATTGCTAAGCTGCTGTCACAATAAATTGCAATTGCTCCCTCTTGCTTGAAATGTAGCTCTTCAAGAATTTTCTTTAGCCAAATTGCTTGACAAGCACAAGCTGTTGCAGCAACAAATTCAGCCTCAGTAGTTGACAAAGTGACGATTGGCTGCTTCTTTGATGACCATGAAATAGCCCCTAAACCCAACATGAAAACATATCCTGAAGTACTTTTCTGATCATCTAAATCTCCAGCATAATCACTATCAGTGAAACCAAACAAATCTGACTTTTCTCCTCTCTTGTAGAACAGCCCATAACTAGCAGTCCCTTGCAAGTATCGAAAGATTCTTTTTGTAGCTAAGAGATGAATCTCCTTTGGACGCTCCATGAACCTGCTTATAATACTTACAGCATGCATTATGTCAGGTCTTGTAGTTGTTACATACATCAAACTCCCTACAATTTGCTTGTAAAGAATGCTATCAATCTTCCTTCCTTCAGGATCTCGAACAAGCTTCAGACCAAACTCAGTTGGTGTGCTAGCGAAATTGCAATTCTTCATCTGAAACCTGTCTAATATTTCTTGCACATACTTCTTTTGAGAAATAAAAATTCCAGATGCAGATTGTACCACTTCAATGCCCAAACAATAATGCATCTTTCCAAGATCAGACATATCAAATTCAATCATCATGGATTTCTTAAAACTTTCAAACATGGCACTATCATTTCCAGTGAAAATAAGATCGTCAACATATAAGCAAACAATGAGTAATTTTCCTCCATCTCCAGTTTTTGTAAAAAGTGTATGCTCATATGGACATTTCTTAAATCCCTCTTTACAAAAATAAGCATCTATACGACTATACTAAGTGCATGGAGCTTGCTTTAGTCCGTATAATGCCTTTTTGAGTTTATAAATCTTATTTTCACTTTCAAGCTTCACATAACCAGGCGGTTGATCAATAAATACCTGTTCCTCCAAGTCTCCATGTAGGAAAGCTGATTTCACATCCAATTGAAAGATAGGCCACGAGTTTTGCGCTACCATTGAGATCACCAATCTGATTATATCATGTCTTGCAACTGGAGCAAAAACTTCTTTGTAATCAATGCCGAACTCTTGCTTGTAGCCTTTAGTAACTAAGCGTGCCTTGTATCTGTCAACTTCACCATTCTCCTTTAGCTTCGTCTTGTACACCCATTTAACACCAATGGTCTTCTGCCCTTTTGGAAGCTCTGTCAACTCCCAAGTATTGTTTCTTTCAATGGCAGCAATTTCAGCATCCATAGCCTTTCTCCACTTTAGTTCTTTAACAGCTTCTTCAAAGACTACAGGATCACAATCTGAAAAAAGTGCAAAATGAGTAAATGGATCCTCAGATTGATCGATTCCTGTTACCTCATAATCCTCTATCCATGCAGGTCTTCTTTGAACTCGTAGAGGTCGTTGCTCATCCTCTGTTTCAGCAGCTGGAATGCTTTGATTGACTGCTGGTTGCTGTTCACTTTCTATAGGTTGTGCATTCTCCAAAGGTTGCTGCCTTTCATCTCCATTTTCTCCATCAAAATCAGCATGTACTTGTTGTTCTGTATTGTTTTTATCCCAAATCCAGAACCGCTCTTCATCAAAAATCACGTCACGACTAATGACAATTTTCTTGGTGATAGGATTGTACAATTTGTACGCTTTTGAATGCTCACTAACACCAAGAAAAATGCATTTTTCTCCCTTGTCATCTAGCTTTGTCCTCTTCTGGTCTGGAATATGGGCATATGCAATACACCCAAAAATTATGAAATGATTTACCGCCGGCCTCCGTTCGCTCCATGCTTCCTCTGGTGTCACGTTTTGAACAGCGAGTGTGGGGCTTCTGTTCAAAATATGAATGCTCTAATTGACTACTTCGGGCCAGAAAGTTTTTGGAATGTTGCTCCTCATCAAAAGGCTTCGCACCATATTCAAAATAGTGCGATTTTTTCTCTCACAAACTCCATTCTGTTGAGGTGTATAAGCTGCCGTAAGTTGCCTCTTGATTCCATGGGTCTCACAAAAATTTACAAATTCCTGTGAATTGTATTCTCCATCACGATCGCTGTGAAGAATCTTTATAAGCATCCCCGCTTCTTTTTCGACTAGCGCCTTGAAGTTTTTGAAAACTGAAAAGGCTTCAGACTTCTCATGCAAAAAATAAACCCAAGTTTTCCGACTATAATCATCAATGAACGTTATAAAATAACGTTTACCACCATTCGATATCGGATTAATGGGCCTGCATATATCTAAATGAATGAGCTCCAACACCTTCTTCGCTCTCCATGATTTTCTTTTCGGAAAATTGTCTCGATGTTGTTTACCAACAACACATTCTTCACAAACTTGAGAAGGACTTTGTATGTGCGGAAGACCCGTCACCATATTCTTCTGCTGCAGTGTCTTTAGACCACCAAAATTTAGATGTCCATAGCGAAAATGCCACAACCATGCCTCATCCTTCACTCTTGCAGAGAAGCATGATTGAGTAGTGTTGTTGAGATACAAAGGGAACATCCGATTTGTTGTCATGTTGACTTAAGCTATTAAGCCCAATTTTCTATCTTGAATGCGACAAACTCCATCTTTAATAGAAATCTCATATCCCTTCTCTTGAAGTTGACCAACGCTAAGCAAGTTGGTTTTCAAGTCTGGAACAAAGAAAACGTTAGAAATAATCTGGGTAGAATTTTCTTTAGTGTGAATCTTAACATTGCCCTTGCCCATCACAGAAACTGAAGATTTGTCACCAAACATCACAGTGTTGCGGAATGATTCATCCAAATCTGAAAATACAGATTTATCGCCACACATATGATTGCTACAGCCGGTATCTAAATACCAAGTCTTGATGATCTTCTTCTTTCGCATGACAAGCCATCAAGAGAGAGACTTCTTCTTCTTTCTCTGCAAAATTTGATTTTGCACCACGATCTTTGTTGAGATTAGTCATGCATTCAGACTTGTAATTGCCATACCTGTGACATCGAAAACATTCAACATTCTTCTTGTCACTATCTTTTCCTTTTGTATTAGAGTCAACAGCATAATTCTCGTCTGTTTTGTGATGTGTATTCTTGTCCTTCCATTTTCCTTTTCCACGGCCAGGACCTTTGGGATTGGCTGCTACCTTCAAAGCTTGTTCTTTTTTCTCCTGCTGGATAACTTTCTGCTCATGAACCAACAAAGAGCTTTGTAATTCATCAATTGAAAATGCATCAAGATCTTTAGATTCCTCTATAGAACAGACAACAAAATTAAATTTCGACGTCATTGATCGAAGAATTTTTTTGATAATTGCGACATCCTCCATCTTCTCGCCATGGATCCTCATCTTGTTGGCGATAGTCATCGTTCTTGAAAAATAATCGACAACAAATTCTCCTATCTTCATGCTTAAATTCTTGAATTCCTTCCGAAGTCCTTAAAACTGCACCCGCTTTGTTTTAGCGTTCCCTTGGTGTTTCTTCTTCATGGAGTCCCAGATTTGCTTAGAGGTGTCTTTGCTAAGAATTGTCTCCAAGGTTGCTTGATCGATGGCTTGGAAAAGGTAGTTCTTGGCTTTAAGGTCCTTCAGCTTCAACGCCTCCAACTCTGCTCTCTGCGTATCCGACAACACAACTCCGGCTGTTGGCTCTGCTACTCCAGATTCAACAACATGCCAATACTCCTTGGACCTCAAGAAGTTCTCCATAAGCATACTCCAATGATCATAATGACCGTCAAAGCGAGGGATAGCTGGCTGTACAAAATTTTCAGAGGTCATGTCTCTTCACTGCTTCTGCTGCACTGCTACTGCAAAAAAGAAACTAAGTGAAATAGAAAAATAAAAGCTACAGCTACCAACTCTATATCACTCTCTCTGTTTTTACTCTTGACCTCACGTGTTTTCACTCTCTCACCAAACGAAACTCTGATATCACTGTTATACTTTTCAGAGAAAGCAATATCGCATAAACACAAATAAAGCATAGTGAAGGAAAATATTTTTCTGCAGTACTTAAATTTTATTAATTAATAGCATTTATATAGGCAATACTCCAACGGATAAAAGCCATGAAAATAGCAACAAACAATTGACCACTAGACCACTAAACTTGACCACTAACCAATAAAGCTAAATAATAGACCATCACTTCTGCACTACTAACAGACTCCTAAAGACTAGGATTATTCGTAACATTTTTTTTAGGAGAAAAGAAAAAATAAAAGTTTTTTTTTTTTTTTTTTTTGTCGTTCCTTACACGAGGGATAACTTCGTCATTGTACTTGAGAAAAAAGAAATCCAAAGCTGTAATCGTACCATTGGAATCATAAAAAAAAAAAAAAAAAAACCGCAAAAGAGTAACAGTAAAATCACAGCCATACACGTGTCAACCCAGTTACAAATGTAGCTATAAATAGCAAACAAAACGCTTGGAGCAGTTTGAGGTTTGTTGCGGAGGCGGCGGTTGAAAGTCGAATCGGAAAACCGGTCCGGTCCATCTCTTTGTACATAGAAACGACAGCGGAAATCAAAGAGCCTTGTGGCTGATTTCTTGTCGTTTCAATCTCCGCTGTCGTTCTTTGTACAAGAAGATTCATTGGATCAGATAAAAATTCTTCTCCACTCTTCTCTGTGTTTTTTTTTTTTTTTTTTCCTATTTCTAGTTCTGCTCTGAAACCTTTGCTTTTGTTGTACTTTGAATACCCATTTTTTTTAGGTTCTTTTTCTGGCAAAAGTATGTTTCTTATTTCATAGCCTTTCTGGGTTCTTCTTTTTTTTTTTTTTTAATTTTAATTTTTTTAGCCAGAGTTATCGCTTTGAAATTGAGATCTGTTAGATTAGATGGATTCATACATCTTTGTTTTGTTTTATAAAATATTTAAAAAATAATAATAATTTAGACGGTAATCTAAATGAAAAGCCGTCTCAGATGCCGAATTGATAAATAGTTTCACAAGTAATTCTAAAATATATAAATTTATTTTCTGCGTTTATAGATTTACTTTAATGAATAATATATAATCTGTAATTATTTTCTTTTTCTTTTGGGAAAAGATAAATAATTTTTCGATTGCTGAATTGTAAAAAAGAGATAAAAAGCGTAATTCTCTTTCAATGGGAAGAAACTTGGTAGGGTTATCCAGTTATATGGAGCTAGGAAATAATTTCCTCTGAATTGATGAATTCAAATTATTAACGAATATGAAAAACGATATTTACCGATTTGAAATAAACAACTCCTTGCCATTTTTTATTTTACAATTGTGAGATCAGATGATTAAAGTAAGTACGCACCTTTTTGTTTTTGTTTTTGTTTTTGTTTTTTTACTTTTAACAGCAAATATATATATATATATATATATATATATATTTTTCTACAAATTACATATCCAATATTTTATTATACTATTGCGAAATTCCAACAATATCCTTGTTGATAAACTGCTTTCAGAAATTCAAATTGTGGAACCACCATCTAGAATGTGATGAAACGGTAAAACTCACTAGTTTATCAGCAACCTGATTTCCTTGGTAGATTTCTTTTGCAAATGCTGAACATTTAGCGTGGAAAGAAGCAAAACATATTATGCTAATTGAATATATTACACCTTTACTCTTAGTATTATGAGAATTTAGGAAGAAAACGTGATGAATTAATTTCTAATGGGGTTTGTTAAAATGACAATCTCATTAAGTAAAATCAGCAAAATGATACTTTTTTTTATTATTTTTACATTGAGCGACTCACTTGATCGCGTTGTGTAAATAGTAGGTCGCTCATGGTTGTTTTGAGGTCATTTAGTAATTAAAATTTTGGAAAAGTTATTTTTAATACAGCTTTTTATTAAGGTTACTTTTACAAAGTCCTCTTTTTAACATGATTATGATCTATATGGTAAAGTTTTTTTGTTTTTGTTTTTAGTTAGTTGAAGAAAATAAGCAAAAACTCGAACTTCTGAGTAAAGTGTTTGAAATATCTTATATACATATATAAAAGTCTCAATGTACAGCTTTCTTATGCTTGACACATGTTCACCCGTTCGTCCCTTTATTTATATATATATATATATATATATTCTTCTTTATTATGTTCGAAAAAGAGAATTAATAATTTTAATCTAGCACGTGCTTATAAACTAGTATTTATAAAAGAGCTTAGTAGGTCAAAGTAATTCTTGGGTTAATTACAGCAAAATTAATAATTATACTCTTGAAATAAGTATTTAACTTCTTTTTTTTTTTTGGTATAAAAAAGAAATGTATATTCTTCTCCAAAAAAAAACCATTTCATTTAATAATAAAAATCATTTTTGAATCCTATGAAAAAACAATCTTATCTCTCAAACGATTTTATTTAGTTTTTTATTTTTTTTTTTAAGGGAAAGGGTAACAAATTGGCTATAAATAGCAAACAAACTTTTTTCCTGTTTTAAATACAGTTTTGTTGTCTGTCTTTAGGAAATGAATATCGGTCGATTTGGTAGGTTTTTGACCGAACGTGCTTTTTTTTTTTTTTTTTTTATACTTAAAGATTGTAACATTGTTTGGTATGAAACTATAGGATTTTGGAATATTTCTTTGACTGATTTAAAATTCTTATGTTCATCATAGTTACGGATGAAGTTTTTTTAAAGAACTAATTTCGGATTTATTGTAGTTTGTTTCTTTGTTTTCTAAAGAGAAAATATCCAGCGGTTCAAACATAAACATGAAGTGTCCACGGTTGAGAGTTTCTTCATTTGTTTGCAATTGCATTTTATAAATTCTTTTTGTTTGTGATCACAAGTTGATACATTTTTTTCATAAAGAACTTTGATAATTAAATATCAGATTTATGGGGGGAAAAATGTAATAGTTTAGTCCATATTGTTTCACCCATTTTGGTCATTCTATTTGAAATGGCCTTTGTGAGGAAAAAAAAAAAATTTAAACTTTCGATTGCAAATTAATGCCAAAAAATCAAAATTATGTTGTCACAGATACATATGTATATGGTTTGATTGAAAAATGTCACATAGATCGTGAAATTACATGAAATGTCTGCCATGGTAAAAGATGCAACTTTACAAACCCCAGCTAAGATTCAGCTGCCGCCCTTGTATTAATTTCGTATGGGAAAATAAATCTCAAAACTACTGGTCTTTTTTTTTTTTTTTTTGCCCCCTACTTTTGGTTTCTGAACGACAATATTTTACATGCTTGGGATTAAATCAAATTATATCTATTTTTAACTGAAACATTAAGATGAATATTTTCCTCTTGTTTCTTCTTCTTCTTCTTTTATTTAATTAAATTTTTTTTTGGGTGGAATGTACTAATAACACAAATTTAAAGATCATTGTACCAACATAACACAAAATTTGACACTAATCTAATATGACATAAAAATAAAACTAAATTTATATCATGTTGGTCAAGAGAGGAGAATTTGTATCATGTTGGTTAAAAAAAAAAAAAAAGCTTATGGCCTCCCTCCTTATCGTTTATAAAAAAAAATCCCGATGCCCAACAAAAGAACGTACTTGATTTTTAACCCTTTTAAGATACGATGATTTGTAGAATTATCGTTCAAAAAGCATATTTTAAACTGATACCCTAATTGAAATAACTTCAATTTTTTGGACCTCTAATTAGATAAGTATCAAGGATAAAAAATTCAAGCAAAGAGAGCATAAAAAATAAATTTATTATTTAAGGAGCTTTTTTCCACAACTTTCTCTACAAAAGATATTGATTCATTTTTGCCATCTAAAATTAAACTTTGGAAGAACATGTAGAGGTGGATGAGTTGATAAGGGAGGTAACTGCATGGTCTCATCAATTGAGAAGTCGGAGATTCAAATCTTCAACCAACTCATGAGAGTGTCCCTATCTACGTGATCTTTAAAACAAAAAATGATGGAACCACTACCAGAATCTTTCATTTCAATCAAAATAAATAAATAAGTAAAATTAACTTTGGAATGCTTGCCGTTCAGTCTACTCAACGAGAAAAACCTTTAGTTTTCAAAAAACTAACATTCAATAGCAAGAATTCAAATATTTGCTTACTATTTTCTTAGATAGAAACGTGTGTATTCAATCTATTGAAAAGTTCTACACACAAGCATTAGCCAAAATTCTACACACAAGCATTAGCCAAAAAAAAAGTGCCTCAAGATTCTTGATGCAACTGTTTTGTCCAGTCAAACTGCGCCCAATCACGAGCGAAACTCTTAATCGCTTGCTTTTGTTCCTCGGTTGATGTGTGTCTCCGGTGATGGCGACGATGCATGTCTTCCTCCTGTACCTTCAGTATTCCCCTTATGATATTCAGGCCAAAGTTACTCTTAAACTGAGTTTCATCGTCAATCGGATGGAGAAACCCCTTCTTAAGACCAAATTCAACATGGAAGTATGGCAGGTTTTCGGGATACGATTTACGCAGTCCTTTTACACTGGTGTCGATGAGTTTCTTAGCGTTGTGTTGGCTCCATTCGCTTTCAGCTTCCTCTATTTCCTGAAATCAAAAAATTGAATTAGAAACGTATGAATATAAGAGGATCCAGATAAAATTTTAAGAGACAATACAAATAACGTACAAACTGACCATTTTAAAGTAATGAGGAGCTTCTTCAGCAAGTTCTCGGGGCAAAGGAATGCACTCGATCATACAATGACGGCGTTGTTTTGCCAAACCCATCACTGTTTCGAGAAACACCACGTCCTTGTCTTGCTCGCCAAACATCATAATGAGGCATTTCTTGAAGTTTCGAATTTCTTCCCAAACATAATCATCAACACTTCTTGTGGATGGTACATGCTGTTGAGAAAGTTTAAGAGGTGAAAATCTCCTCAACGGGTAAATGATTTCAAACATAAATAAAAGATGGAAGGGGAAATTCAAAACAAATTTTTCGTAACAAAGAATTTATTTTCATCTTTTCGAACAATTTAAAACAGGCTGATCAATCTTTTCAGAGAATTCACACAAGAGTCTACTCCATATTATAATTAAGCACGGCTACACCTAAAAGTAAAACTATACTTTTTCCACCCATCTTTTTTCTTTGTTTTCTTGAAAGGTGACGTTAAAGGGTGCAATATCTAAAATCTAAATCCCTCCACTCCACTGTTTCCTAGTTGACGAATCCCTCACAAATAAGTGAGATCACATTAATTTTGCAACGAAGTACGGGAAGCAGAATAAGAATAAGACTAAGCTCACCTGCATCGGCAAAATACAGCAATGGCCAGGCACTATAGGCTCCCATTGAGGCAACATCAAGTATGTGAAATTCGCTACCGCCACAACTAGATGTGCTGGCCTTCTTGGATTCTCGTAGCAAAAAATGCAATCTTCTTGCTTAATTGAGAAACGATTTCCAACAGTATTCCTCTGGGAAGCCTGATCATTATCAGGCTGTTTCTTCCGTGACTTTCTCCTTGGACCATCATCAAAGTCATACTCATCATCCGCCTGACCGTATGTACTATATTGTTTGTTCCGCATTATCTTTTGAGCTAGATGCCTATCAGCATCGTCCTCATTTTTCTTGTGCTGAAAAGACATGCCCTGTGTAGCATGTCTAGATAAAGAGGACATCTTTATTAGATTGGTAATACTAGTAATAAATTATCATTAAGTTGAAATAGAAGTCCATTGAAACCCATGAAATGCATGTCAAATTAAACAAAAACAAGTTTGTTGGCAAAAATTTTGTAAACCACAGTAATCTCTATGTAGTTTCTTTAAATTGTTCTAAGAAAAAGAGAATCAAGATACAAGAAAGGAGAAAAAGGTTAGCAATCAGAAAATGCATGATTACCGGTTTGAGCTTTCCACTCTCCGTGGTCTAAAGACATCTTCACCACTGTCCTGCTTAGCCTTGATATTCGCCACTTCTTGCTAATAAACACAAACAAATAAACAAATAAATAAATAATCTGCACCTAAAATGCCATAAGTCATGCCAGTCTGACAAGAGCAATAATTCCTTTTTCATATGATTGCTGCACCCCAAGCCACCATATGCATGTGCGTTAAAATGGTAACTCGTGCACATCGTGTATATTAGAAAGATGATAAAGAGAATAAGCAATGAGAACCATAAAATGGGCCTTACCAAAAGTTTCTCAGCCTCTTCATGCTTTCCTTTCATATTAAGCTGTAAAGCCTTAGCTGCCAGTTGGTTTGCGCTTAATGAGGAGTCCTTGACTGCTGAACTTGTTTCGATTTCGGATTCTAGATTTTCTCTGGCAGGACCATCAGACTTATTACTCTGCTTCCGAAGAACTTCCCGCATAAAACTTCCATCGTTCGAAAACTTATTTAAACTAGACACGGCTTCAGAAATAAGGCCTGCATCTTCTGTAGAGACATTCTGACTTTTACGCTTTCCCCAGGATAAAGAATCTTTTACTTTAGGCTCCCTCATTTTAGGTCGATTGAGAGATATGTCCTTTAGGTAGTCCCGACTAGAGCCCTGATAATAAAAATTGTGCTAGAATTTAAGCACGTAGGAAATATCCACACACAGTAAAATCAAATAAATACCAAAATCAAAGCAAACCATAACAATCCTAAATTCCCAATCATTGCCAAGTAAATATGGAGAGCAACTGTGATAATGAATTTCAAAATTACTCTAGGCCTAAAAGGAGAATTCATTAATTTCAGAACTATTTACGATATTCTCTATTGTTTAGGATTTTACGTGTTATCTTAATTTTCCTGGTTGTGCTAAAATGACCTGTCTGCAAATAGGTTTGTTTGGTGTTGCTCTTGCAGACAACAATGAAATTAACGTATTAATTATTCTTCTCTTAAAATTCGTCCTATCTCTATTCTTCACCATTTCTATATCTGGTTCTGCATTACCTTTTCAATATTCTTCTTATGTTGACTTTCTGAACCTGCTTCACTTTCCTCAGTGAGCCCTCTTTTTCTACTGTTTATGGCATGCAGATGAGCACGAGATGGAGCAGCTTTATGAGATGATACAGATGCAGCCAGTTGACCAAGAGAACCCCACCGCTCTTCGACGACCTGTATAATTCAAATGCTTAAAAGTACACCTCTAGCTGTTAATATAAGCAAAGTATTGAAAACAAGGGAGCGCACCTCCTCAATCCTCTTTCCATCTCTGGCTGCTTGCTCTTTGGCACGCTTCAATGCTTTCAGTCTCCAACTTGCACCTCCATCTCCAATAAGAGCAGAAGATGGAAGATTGCTGCTGCCGGCTTTAGGTTTGTCCTTTTCTTCTGGATAACCACTACCGTTATCCTTCAAATATGGATTTAGTTCCCTTGGATTGACCTTCTTTATCTGGGTCCAAAGACAGAAAGTGTTGATAAATAGTAAAGAACCATGAAATCCTAAATACTAACGGAGATGGGCAGCACTAGAAGTGTACGTGTCAAAAAGGTAAAACTATTGATACTTCTAATGTCCAATCTTTCAACTCAACTATTTTTCAAATGCAAAGAAACAAGGGAAGGAAACAAAAAGAGACCTTGTAAGCCCCAGGCAAGCAAGAATTTACAGTGACAATATTTGTAGTGTCTCATCTCTAACGTTGCAATACAAGATGTGTTGACCATGGAATTGTATTTTATCAAGCAATTAGTATTGACAAATAAAACAAAATAATCAGATCTTGGTCAGAACCTTATCAACTCTTGACCACGCCATTTGATTAAAATAAGTATAAGTGTTGGATCACCTCCATCGACCAACAAAATGCAGTTTCCATATAATATGATAGACAAGCAAATTGTATCTCAAAAATCACAACTACCAAGGTTCTGAAATAGATTTACAATCTGAGACTCAGAGCGTACCTCCTCATCCTTAGCTTCCTCTGGTTCATTCTCAACAGCAACTGCAGGTCCTCTATCCGTCTTAGTTCCAGCTCTAAGCATCCACTCTAACCCCATTTCCGCCCTTACAATTTCCTTGTCTTTCAAAGAATTAGCTCCTCCACTGTCCTCTATAGAAAGCAGAAGAAGATAAACTTCAATGAAATGGGAGTGCACATGGACCTCATCACTAAAACCGAGGCCTATTGAAATTCAGAATTCACATCTGAAAAGGATTCGAATTTACAGTCCTCCTATCAACTTTAAAACACTATATAATCAGGACGTATTGACAAAATATCCTTGCCCATAAGAATTGAGGAAACCCATCCCAACACTAAACCCTAATTTGATTTTCTTTACCTTTTGCCTATGATGCAAATACATGACTTCTTATTCATTCTACTCTTACATTTTTGCATTATTCTTTGCTATTTCTTTTCTTCTATCTTTTCCCATTATATACAATCTACATAAAACAGAACAAGACCATTTTACAAACAACAACGTGTATCAAAACAACTGGGCCCATATAGCATAGAAACTTACCAGCCATGTCATCTTCTTCGGTGTCTCCTTTACCCCTTTTCTCTGTTCTTTTCCTTTTATCTTTCTTACTTCCTTTAGTCTCATCCCCAGAGCTATCATCAACATCATCATCCCTTCTTTTACCCTTTTTCATCCTACGACGCCTCTTTCCGTCTTCCGAACTATTCTCACTGTCACTTTCTGATGAATATGATGAAGACGAATACTCATCGGAAGAGTACCACTTCTTCTTTCTAGAGCTTCTCTTAATTCTCTCAAGCTCTTCATCCGAACTACCATACTTGGAACTCCTCTTTTTACTCCTATCCTTCTTCTCCTTTCTACCTGATTTCTTTCTCTCTTTTTTCAAAGCATCCGCACTATCATCCTACAATCAAATTTACCAAAAATTGCTCATTAGTGGATTAAGCATATATTTCATTAACCGGAAAAAAAAAAGTCCGTATACCATGTTATACCTTATATTTTGAGTATACAAAAGTTATATACCCTGAGTGTGCTCAAGATTGCAACTCTAATTTCAGATTCATAGAAAAATTGTATCTTTTTAAGCACTACAAGCTAATCCATACATAAATGTCATTAACTAATGTTTAGTTATACAATTTTATTCACAGGCTGCAAAGGTCAAATTCCTCAGTTCATGAATTTAAATTAGTTGTTAACCCAGAAAAAAGTACAAAATACAAAATTTTCACATAAATACGAAATTCGGAGGCACAATATTGAGCGTACATATATTTTTCACAAACTGAAAACAAAGGGCATAAAATACTGAAAGAAAAATTAACAAGAAGAAAGATAGAATTTTTTTTTTAAATTACCTTATCAATCTGGTCACGGGGTATGAACTTGACTCCTCCAAACATAGTTCCAAATGCTCCCAAAAATGAGTGAAAAAAAAAAAATTTCCCCGCAAAATTTCCTAACAAAGAAAATATAATTCAAACAACACCCCCTAGAGAATGAGTTGGGGTTTGATAAAGTATCTGGAAAATTGAATGACAACAACATCAGAAGTTTCTGGAAAATTCATGTTTAATCTCGAAAATGAGCTATCTTCTAAACCCAAATTCTCCACATCAAGTCGTGAATTGCGGGATCTTTTTTCTGGATTGCAGAGAGAGAGTAACAGAAGGAAGGAGAGAGAAATTCGTACCTGGATTGAATAGGAAATAGGAAAGAGGAAGAGGAAAGAGGAAAGATTTTTGCTGCGAAAGCTTTTTGAAGTGAAAGAGGCTGTTTGAGTTTTGAGTTTTGCTGTCGTGAGGAAGGAGTTTTGAGTTTTGAGTATGGCTGTGATTTTACTGTTATCTTTTGCGGTTTTTTTTTTTTTTTTTTATTCCAATGGTACGATTACAGCTTTGGATTTCTTTTTCTCAAGTACAATGACGAAGTTATCCCTCGTGTAAGGAACGACAAAAAAAAAACTTTTATTTTTCTTTTCTCCTAAAAAAAAAAGTGGGGGTGGGGGCTTAAAGATTAATGACACCGAAATTTTCATATTTTAATAAAGAATACTTATAACTACTACCCTTATTATGAGGCCGTTCGAAGGGATAATGGAGATTGAGATATGAATATATGCGTTTGATTAAAAAAAAATTTATAATGAAAAAATATATAAAAAATAAATAAATATAATCTTATTTTGTTATTTTTAAAATTTTATATAATAAAAAAAAATCATCATATTTCAACTTGAAATAATAAAGTGATGAAATTTTAAAGTTTAATTTATGCATCTACAAAAGTTTTATTGAAACTCGTACGACCGACATATCAATATTATATCACTGCATTTTTTAATTATCATTAGATTGTTGCTTTAAGTATTTTGTGATGATTTATGATTGTGGTTTTGCATCACTTGAATGTTATTAGGTTTCGCATCGTTTTTGTGTTTATACAGTTGGATTGGTAAAATAAAATTCAGTTACAAGGTTTTATTTTTCAGGGACTATGAAGAAGAGCAGCTACCTGTGAATGTTGATGAGATCAAGTCTGCCAGGGCTACTTTGCTTCTTCGTCTTCAAATGTTGATCGACTGAGATCCTTCTTCTCCAAGATCCTACTCTCCGTCGCGACAACCTTAGACTTTGCTCCTCTAACCGTTTCTGATCTACGATAAATGACTAGATGCGGATTATCTATTGATTTATCAGAATTAGAAATCACCTTTTGAGTAAGTTTACATGGTTACTTACCCCTTTTCTCTCTTCTTTCTATCCTTCTTTCAGTATCTTAGTATGGAATGTTATTTCGTTTTTATCTCAGTTTTGCATTGGAGGATTTTTGTATCAAAGACAACACTTCATTTGAAAGTATTTTCACACTCAAATGCTCAAATTTATCATTGGCACATTAATTTGACATTCTGTTGAAGCTGCTCTAAGTTTAGGGACTAAAATGCAAACATTAAAATCGATGTAAAAAAAAAACGAGGGTATTTTGTTAAAAAGAAAGATGATGATTAGATAGTAGAACATTAGTGATAGAACAATGTGATAATGGAAATGGGTAGTATGTACATATATGGAGTAGGACTAGGGCTTATCTCACACAATCGAGCGAGTGACTTGTTAAAAATTTCAGCACTTTCATTTGTAAAGTATGCAAATAGTGTTTAAAAAAATGTTGCATTTATAATTGGATATTTTGATTTATCCCACTGATAAAAAAGAAAAATATACCAAATTTTATTGATCTTTTCTTCTAATACATAAAATTAAGAAGAAAGCATATGTGCAACACATAACGAATCAAGTAACATAAATTTTGGATGTACTTCAAGAATTCATCTCGTTATTATTGCTAGGATTTTGCAAAATAAAAAGAGTGTTTAGTCGCACATCAGATAGGAAGTAACAATGGAGGATTTCTAAGTCTATATATAATTCGGAGGCACAATATTGAGCGTACATATATTTTTCACAAACTGAAAACAAATGGTATAAAATACTGAAAGAAAAATTAACAAGAAGAAAGATAGAATTTTTTTTTTAAATTACCTTATCAATCTGGTCACGGGGTATGAACTTGACTCCTCCAAACATAGTTCCAAATGCTCCCAAAAATGAGTGAAAAAAAAAAAAGTTTCCCCGCAAAATTTCCTAACAAAGAAAATATAATTCAAACAACACCCCCTAGAGAATGAGTTGGGTTTGATAAAGTATCTGGAAAATTGAATGACAACAACATCAGAAGTTTCTGGAAAATTCATGTTCAATCTCGAAAATGAGCTATCTTCTAAAACCAAATTCTCTGCATCAAGTCGTGAATTGCGAGATCTTTTTTCTGGATTGTAGAGAGAGAGTAACAGAAGGAAGGAGAGAGAAAATTCGTACCTTGGATTGGATAGGAAATAGGAAAGAGGAAAGAGGAAAGAGGAAAGATTTTTTGCTGCGAAAGCTTTTTGAAGTGAAAGAGACTGTTTGAGTTTTGAGTTTTGCTGTCGTGAGAGCTAAAATTGCAGAGCGGTTTGAAGAGGTTAATTTTGTAATTTTCCTAATTACAGTTTTACATTACGTGAGTTGCACGTGAGGATTTTTTTTTTTTTAATGTATAAAGAATTCTTTCATGTTAGAATCACCCTTCATAACATTTTAGTTAATTGTTTTTTTTTATTGATAATTCTTTCAGAAGTATTTTGTGAATAATTTTACGTACGCATGAGATTGTTTGGCATTTGTATAATTAGAGAGATAAAAGGCGTATTTAGGTTAAGTAGTGCTATGGATTTTTTTTTTTTTTTTGGTATAAAATTAGATCGGAGTTAAACTTATACCTGAAGTTGAAACGGAGTTATGGTTTTACCGTAATTCACACTGTTAAGTGTAGAGTTTTGAATCTTTTATCTTTTGAGTTTGAATAACCAAATAAATAAAATAGAAGTACAAGGACTTGTAGCACCATTAACCAAAGAAAGAGACGAAAAAACAAAGACGGGTTGGTCAAGATTGTAATAAAAGATGTTGTTTGAAACAATTTGTGTCAGTGGTTGTTTATGTTAATTGATCAATCCATCTCATTAACTAAAGATGTTAGGAGTGGTTAAACAATAATATCCTAGAGTAATAATTTATACTATTGTTGCTGTCGGGTTGTATCGGGTTGGCCATTGAGAGAAGAAGTCAAGATGTTCGACGAAATGGCTAGTCGAGGGATTCTAGCATTGGATTCATGTATTTTGCTGAAACGGTCTTTCGAAGGAAGCCGTGCGAGTTTTCGATCGAATGATATGACAAGAAATCTTGCCTGATGAAGTTCACATTCACGTTATGTTTGAGTTGATGGTGGGAAGAGGCGTTGTAGTAAATGTCTTTAGCTACATTATATTGATAAGTGGCTGTTCCAAGAGCTGGAAGATTGATTAAGAAATGCTACAGTATTCCGCTCTTTCGAAACATGCGTCACAAAGGATTGAAGCCCGATGAGGTAACTTACACCATAATTTTGAAGGGAAAATATGTCCGGCAGGTAGAGTTAAAACGGCACTTAAGCTCGTTGATGACATGAAAACCAGTGGCCAGTCTCCTGTTCCATCTGCATATGCCATTTTGTTGGATGGACTCTGCAAGAATCGAGAAATAAACGAGGTGTGGCGAACTTGGTCCCGTCTCTCAAGAGTACTATGTTTGAGACTTGTTTTCAGCTTTGGAGAATACTAATTCATGGCCTGTGTTAAGTTTGTAGAATAGAATAAGCTACGAAAATATTGATGAAATTTCAGAGAAAGGCTTGGTTCTTCAAAATAACTTTTATATAAAAGTTTCTTGATATCTAAGAACTTGCCAAAACTATTCACAAAGTACAAAAAGGATCCAACAGCATAGATCCAAAACACACCTACCCAGGAATTACTAGGCTTTGACATAATTTGCTCAAACCTACATGTGACGATTTATTAATACCTACTTCCGCATTGTCCTCTTCCGGCGACAAGACCTACTTGTTTGAGCACCCTTTGAAGTGCCCATTACATTCTTCGAAGATTCTTCCTCACTTTTCTCATCGTCACTTCCATCATCAAAACTTTCTGTTTTGTCGTGGACTCTTCCTCTTGTGGCAACTTCCCATCAGCAGGATCGCATTTTGCAAGCTGAGCTCGCAACTCTCTGAGTTTTGCTTTTTTTTGAATTCAAGACTCCAAGAAACTAGAATCATGAAGGGCACAAGTCATGACGCTTGAAAAACATTGGTAAATAAAACTTGCTTGTTCGTGCAGTAGATTTAGATACAGAACAATTATGACAGACTCATCTCTATGGACAACGTTCGATGAAGTTGAAGCTCAAGAGAAAAACTGACAAAACTAATGTCCACATATTCGCAATTTAAGAGAAATAGAGTAGATAAATAACGAACTCATATGACAACCAAGTTAAGAAGATACATTTTTTACTTCTAGCATTGAGCTTCACTAAATATCAACTGAGCAAATATCAGGATTTATACCTAAAAGAAAAGAAAAACAGATTATAAACTGCATCATTTATCCATCTTCTGACCAATCCAAGGGGAAACAAAAACAAAAATACAAAAACAAAACACACTTTCTGGAAAT
>CM046368.1:14286153-14311498 GCA_025413025.1 Ficus hispida | reverse complement strand
TAAAAAAGTTAAGCCTCAACATACAAAAATACTTACAGTCTAAGTTCAGACCATTGAAAAGCTGATCCTTGCATTCAAACAACAATAAGTACATTTCCTATGATTGAAATTTTTTATTTTTGAGCAATGTTATTATGATATGATATCTTAGTGATATTCTTATCCTACCATAAATTTTTCGAGTATAAATACCCACAATCTCCTTATTTCACATTTGAAAGGTGACTTTGGTCGAGAACAGAACCGGAAAAAAAAAAAAAAGGCATTAGACATGAGACATGCCTGCATAAGATCTCCAAGGTTAACGACTAAAGCACCGGGATGAGAGGGAATGTCAATCCAGTTGTTGTCGCATAGAATCTGGAGACCACCAATGTGGTCTTGAAGTAGCACAGTAAGGAAGTCACTGTCAGTATGTTCGGTTTTCCTAAAGTCAGTTCTGGTTGTGGACATGCAGGTAGTAATGGCCTAAAACGCTAAACCCTCAGCGCAAGACATGTCGTTTAAGTGGTTTGGATGTAGCCCCAGAGCCTCTGGATAGCAACTCGAACACTAAGTTCCCCACTTTCATTACTTGCTTCGAGTACTCCATAACTATGTCCCTGCAGAAATTAAGTTAAAAAAAAAAAAAAAAGAAAAAAAAAAAAAAACCAACAACAACAACTCTATTTAAAAAAAAAAAAGCAGAAAACGACATTAATACAAAAAAAAAAAAAAGAACAAATAGCAACGATGAAATACGTAACAAGTTGAAAATGAGAGCAACATAGCAAGAAAACACAAAAATTTAGAAGCATTCATTTAAGGAACTTTTTTAGCTTAATCAAACCCATTTGTCTAAAAGTCAGAGCAATATACATACAGTTTCAACAAAAAAACAGAGAGCTATATATATATACACCTGCAAACTGGTGGCAAGTCTTCAGGGTTCGGACGATGGGAGCCATATGACACACAAAAGAATCCCTCCAATTCGTCGTAGGAGCACTATACAGATCAAAGTTGCTGTTATAAATCACTGGCTTCATCGATTCTCTGCTATAATATTTCTTCTTCACCTCAGTGTCTTGCTCGTGGAAACGACGAACCCCATCTTTCATCTCCTCAAGAACACTCTCCGAGATTCCATGATTGACTATTTGGAAGAATCCCACGTCTCCGATGCTTCTCGAACTCTCTCAACGATCTCCTTGCGCTGAGCTGAATCTTTAGCCATTACTCCTCCGAGGTCTATGACCGGAATACGCAACCGGGCATCTCCTGAAACTGAGCTCTCCTTATGACCTACAGATTTTCGATAGAAGATACGAGGAATGGCGGTAATCCCGGCATCGACGAGCCCTTTAACACCGGCTTTTGTTTCGTCGAATGCTCTCAGCTCGCCGAGTCTATCGTATTCAGGCTTGAATGTGGCTGGATCAGCTTCAGGGCCTATGCGTGTAGCCATCATTTTCCTTTTTTCTGCTTTCTTAATTTTCTGGAAAGTTTAAAATAGAGTTCTAATTTAGATGAGTAAATGCTAGAATTTTAGTTGTCACAGAAAATGAGAGAGAGCAAACGAATCTTTTCTTATTATTTATTTTTTTTAGGAAGTTTCTATATTTGGAAATAGGTGGACCGTGTAAGGCCATGAGGATCATATGTTGTGGCATGTCATTTTCCACTTCAGTAATGGAATAGACAAATGTATTGACAATTCACACTTGTGGCCTGTGGGGTTGATAGGATAATAAAGCCAAGAAAATATTTACTTATATATATATATATATATGTATATATTTACTTGATTTAAATTATTTTTGCTTGAAATGGAATGGCATGAAACTCAGTAAATTTTAATCATACTCACTATGTCTGTTTTTCATTCATGCATATCATCAAGCACTTGATACTCAACTATGAAATTCAAAAAAATTTTAATTGTCAATCTTAAGTCCTTACTACAACTCATTATCAGAGTCCATTAGAAGTTAGAACCCATTTAAACCACAAAAAACAAATCCACCGTAGAAGAACATCACAAATTTAAACTTTTGAAATTTTAGAAGATAAACAAGAGGGATTTCACACTTAGGATACATGGAAGAAAAAATCTTAGAAGAAAATGAAATTCTAGAAACTTTAACCCTTGCAAATATGGGGCTTCACCATTATAGGTCAAATTAAAGTTCTAAAAAGGCTTTTACAACAATCATTAAAGGAAAAAACAGGAGGTACAACATTAAGACAGAGAGAATTTGGATTCTTAAGGAAAATTAAACAAAACACTACCTTAGACTTAATTTTCCCAAGCAAAATCTTGATCTTCCATAAAATCTCTTCTCAATTTCGTGCTTCCCAATACCTATATCAAGAAAGACATCTGATTTTAGACATTCTTGGATGGTGGGGGAAAGAGAGAGAAACGCGAATAGAGTAAGAGAGAGAGTGATTTTTCATTAGATTTTATGTGGGTTCATACCACCGTGCACTATATTTTGATATTTTATTGAATTTTTTAAGTGGAAATAAGTCAAAATCTACGCATGAAATCTGCAGGACCTTCTTACAAAACTTTTCAAATATTAGGGCCAAAACAAAATTTTTTAAAACTTTAAGGATAAAATAAAAATTCTGGAAATTATTATTATTATTATTATTATTATTATTTCATCTACTAACAATCTTTGATACACGATCAAATTATTTGACATCAACGTTACTATTATTAATTATTAATAATTTTTTCCCTTTTTTAACTAATTTTTTCTTATTCTTAACGAGTCAGAAATTTATTGAAATCACTTGTACATAAAATTTAACATAGCATACTATGAACATTAATAACATAACATATAGCGTATTGATCAAAATTAAATTATGAATAATCCCCCAATAATTAGCTTTATATATACTAGCTTATGGAGGCACTGTATGTTCACACCTCAGCTTTTGTAAAGTCGGCGGTTTTTTTTTTTTTTTTTTTTTAAAGAAAGTGTTCATTAGGTGATTTATTGACCCTTGAGTTTTGAAAATCATCCTTCCTTATATGTCAAGTTGTTCTTTTCTTTCTTTTTTTCCCCTCTCTCTCCTTTTTTTTTTTTTAACAAAGATGATCATCACATCTTTCTTTTCTTCCATTTTTCATACAACTTAATTTAATTAAATTCCTACTATTTACTACTATTTACTATAAATATTATTAAAACATTTTTATTTCAATTATTTACTATAAAAATGCTATTTACTAAATTAAAAAAAAAAGTTTTCAAACAGACAGCCCAAAACAAAGGCAAAAACAGAACCACAAAAGATCCATATTCGGATAACTATTATTCAGCTTTAACAGTTCAGAAACCACTTGTCAAACTAGCACAAAATGATCCTTAAAGCTTAACTTCTTCAAAGCTTGAAATCATCCAAGGCCGAAGTCCGACCGAGGCCTTTGACTTGAAATGGATAGAATAGTCCCTCACTGTGGTTTCCCTGTACTTCGGAGGATTGCTTTCCGACAACAACTCCTTGATCGGTCCGTACATTTTATATGTTGGTGTAAAGCCAGTACAGAAGAAGCTCGCAACAGATACTCTGGGACCTACGCGGTTCGGCACTACCCTATGCTGAACACTTTTCAATCTGTCATTTGTTATAAGCTGAAAAAACAGAAATAGCATATTACTCTTTTTGATAGCACTCATAAACAGAACAACACAATATACAAGAAAATCTTTGCTTCCATTTGGCTTTCAAGCTTGAACTTAAAGTTTTCATTTCAGTTTTTGTCTTTTTCTGAAAATCAATAAAAATTATAATTAATTTTTTAAAAGTCAACCAACTTCAACCTAAAAATTCAACTTCAAACCTGTACACTAAATACAAGCTTAAACACTTACCTGCAGAAGATCTCCGACATTTACCACGAGGGCCCCGGGCTGAGGAGATACGTCGATCCACTTGTTTTCGTGTAGGATTTGGAGACCGCCAATGTCGTCTTGTAGAACAACAGTGAGGAAGTCATTGTCAGTGTGCTTGGTTGCGCCCATAGTTAGTTCTGGCTGTGGACATGCAGGGTAGTAATGGCACAAAACCGTTAGCCCCTCTGCACAATCTATGTCGTTTAGGTAATTCAGACTTAGCCCAAGAGCCTCAGACATCAAGTCGAATAAGAGAATTCCTACTTTCATCACTTGCTTTGAGTATTCCATCAGTATGTCTCTGAAAACAAAAAATAAATAAATAGAATAAACGAAGTTGACAAAATTCAAATTAGTCACTGATTGACCAATATCAAAATCCAAAATTCAAAATTCAAATTCAATTTAAGGAAAGATGGACATAAAATGTGTTTGAACATAATTTTTTTTTTCCCTGACTGAACGAACAAAACTAATTCATAAAACTTACTTTGGGCATGATAATAGAATAAACAAATATACAAAATTCAAATTCCTCGCAATATACATGCGCATCCATCATTTTTTGTTTTACAATTTTTATCTGGAGTAGAGATTTAGATTTAGGATCTTAATATTTGAGACAAATGTGAAATTACTATTAAAACCACAGTATAATGTGTGACCATATAAACTTATCCAACTTTTCAAAATTAGCATAACTCTTTTAGTATCTCTCTTTTTTTTTTCTTTTTTTTTTTTTTTTTACAAGAACACCAACATGGTCAGAGCACTTGATCTTCCTAAAACAGAGAACTCCTACACATGTCAAATTTTCCTGTCAAATTATATACAAGATACTAAAAATGACATAGTTATGCACTTTATTGCAAAAAAATAACAAAAATGACGGAAATGAGGGAAAATAAACTTTTTTTTTTTAAGTAGTGTTTTTAAGAGTCGTTTTCTTAAATTATCTAGTGATTTTCCATTGGTGGTTCATCAATATCAATAAGGTTTAACCAGTGGTGTTAATCAATAATTTATCGATGATGAACTTGATGATCAATCACTGAACTTATTGACAAACCTATGAACTATGTTGCCATCAACTATTTTCCTTTTAAAAAATAAAAAATAAAAGTTCGGTCATTTTTTTAAGGGTTGGTCAAAACCGATCATCTTACTTAGTTTCCCACAAGATAACCCATGGTATAGTTTTGTTCATGAATTAGGTACAGAAGTTTGAAGATAAATCTGATACATATTAAAAGCTCTATGAAAACATAAATCTAAAGTTACAAATACATGAAATTTAAAATTTACGGTCACATACCTGCATGATATAGGCAAATCTTCAGGCTTTGGAGGATTAGGAGCCATATGACACATAAACGAGTCCCTCCAATTCGTTGAAATTCCGCTATACAGATCAAAGTTGCAGTTATAAACCACCGGCTTCGTAGTATCTCTGGTGTAGTACTCTTTTTTCACCTCGGTTGCTTGCTCGTAAAACTGACGAACGCCATCTTTCATCTCCTCAAGAACACTTTCTGGGATTCCATGGTTTACTATTTGGAAGAACCCCCAATTCTCAGATGCTTCTCTTACTCTCTCAACGATCTCCTTTCGCTTGGCTGATTTTTTGGTAGTTAGTCCTCCGAGGTCTATGACCGGAATGCTTAACTGAAAATCTCCCAAAACAGAGTTTTCCTCCAAGTTATCCGATGGATGATGAAAAATACGAGGAATCTTGGTAACCCCGGAATCTACAAGTCCTTTGACACCAGCCTTGGTGTCGTCGAAAGCTTTTAGTTCAGTTCCTCGGTCATATTCTGCCTTGGTTTTGGCTTGAACATCTTCATCTTTGTTTGTGTCCACCATTTTCCTAACTTCTTTTTTCCTTACTATTTGCCTTGATCAGAAAATAAGTTCATCTCCTATAGGTCCCAAAATAAAACTGCTTGGAGCAGAAGAAGTCAACAAATTGTTGAAAAATGGACACCAATTTTTAACCTTTTCCCTAACCTTTTTACAAAATTTTGATCTAATCCCCAATATTTTTTTATGGTTAAAAGCTCCCGAATTCTTTAAAAAATCATATATTTGATATATGTAAATTGATTCATATAATTTTTTTTTAAATAACCTTAAATAATAAATTATGTGTGATGTCAGTCAATAATCTTCAAATGATTAGTTTTTCAAATAGTAGTTGATCTTTCTCTCTTCTATGCAAAATAAAAATTTAAAAATAAATTGATCAGCATCGTATACCACTTTAACACGTAATAGATTTTGTTGATTTGTTTGTGGGCTGATCTAGTAGTACTTTTGAATTATGGCGGCGAATTGCTACAAAAGTACACTTGTGAAGTGGATGTAAAAGCCGTCTAAAATGCAATTATAGCAAACGACAGCTAGCTATAACTAGTGCTACTGAAAAGTCAGTGTGAGGTTGGCGTAGTTTGTTTGAAAATAACAAAACGACAAAAACAGGTAATCTTGTGTTTGATTCATCGATCAAGACTAAACTTTTTAGCTAGAATTGTTTGATTTTAAAAAATTAGTTAATATTTTTGTTAACGTTTAAAAAAAAAAAAGAATAAATGGGAGAAATTTAGTTCGAAGGGATGAATCAGACAGCCACTTCAAGTAAAACGACAAAATTTTTTGAAAAAATGGCAATTAAAGGTTGGCATGCAGAAAACGAACGTCAGCTTGGAAAACGAGAAGCATCGGCTCGAACAAACGACAACGTTTTAATAGACATATCTGGACAACATATGCAAGCACTATGAAAAACGACTGAAAAATGAAGGGACAAGAATTATAGAAAACGACAACGAAACCATGGAATTCTGACAGATCAGACAGCGTGAAGAAAACCACACCATCAGGTGAAAGAAATAACGGCATGTTTAAAAAAATTAATTCAATAAAATGAATAAATAAATAAATAAACTGCATCAAATGAAACGACAAAGGCTAACAAATACGACTATGGAACGAAAGCAAGCCGAAAAGCAAGATGACATAAGAAAACGACAACCATATTTGAGACAGACAAAGGACAGTATCCCAAAAATATATGCTGCAATATTAAGAATGCGACGAAACCTCAGTAAGGACCAGAAATTTTAAAAACGGCAGCGCTATCAAAATATAGCATTGTTGCCCTCAAATTTATCGTCCTTAGCAACTTATCCCCATATTTTTAATTTTGATAATTTACTGTTGAAGTTTTTAAATTGTTACATATATCCTATTTGTCAACTTTATATTAAATTGAATATTTTAATTTAAAAGATTCTTGTATTAGATTTTGAAATATTTTATTGAAAATATGGTTTTTCATATTTTTATAAACATACATGAACTTTTCATAATCAATTTAACAGGTGTCAACAAAAAGTTGGAATGTAAAATTCTATTACGATTATAGTTGCTCATCTATTTTGATGCTAGAGCTATATATATATATATATATATATATATATTCGTTAGTTTGAAGAGAGTAAGATGCTTAGAAACAGAGATATTCTTGGAAAAAAAGTTACATGGTAGGAAATTCAGGAATTATTTTTGAAAAATAAAAGGCGCAACTAAATCTAGTTTGATGTTTAATGAATGTGTGAGCATATATTGAGTTTTGGATTTAAGCTCCTGAGAACATAAATTTGTTTTATTTCTTGAAAATAAAAATCAACAAAAATTAATAGGGAACACGGAAAGGGGCAGGAGATCTTGATTTAGATCTCACAGCTTGTCATGTGCAAATTAGGCACGAAACCAGGAATTTCGGTGAGGGGGACTAACAACTACGACAATAATATAGTTAGTTTTAAATAAGAGAGAAAAACAAATAGAATCACTTAATAAACATCACAAGCTATTAGAGGAAAAATATCTTGTTATGTGTTTAGAGATATTATTGTTGGACTTTGATTTTAAAATATTATTTTTTTATTTCAATTTTTTAGAGAAAAAAAGTTGTTGTAAGTTTTTAGTGAGGCTTTCATTTTAATCTTTTTGAAGGGTGACTAATATGTAAATTCAAAATAATACACATCTAAAAGTGTAAATAAGAAAAAGTTGAGAGGACTTAAGCCCCTTGGGCCTAATAGCTGCGTCCCTGTATGTGCAATGTGCATATAAGTGTAATGGTCCCAATCTACAACTTATATATAAATTGGTACCAATCTACATTTGAAACGAAGAGAGTGATGTGAATAATGATCTCTTTTATTGAATGCAAGTTGACATTCAATCATTTTTTTTTATAATGATCATTTTTTTGCCAACCATTCACAACGACGAGACTTTGAAACAAAACATACCATAGAATTCGCAATAAGTTTTTGTCGGTTGCATAAATGGAAATGTACCAAATTAGCACATGACAATATAAAGAAGACTTGTCAAGAGCACTTCACTATTTTGGCAACACAAGTCTCTTCTCAGTTCGAAAATGAAAAGCATATACCTTTTCTCTACGGAATCGTTAATAGCCCTGCCCAAAACAATTGTATCACTTATGCTTACAAATTGCATTTAAAAAAAGAAAAAAAAAAAAAAAAACTCTTTTTCCTTCCAAATTCGAGCATTAACCTTAACTTGTACTATTGTAAAATTTACAAAACAAACAAGTATACAGAAGAGAGTATCACGAAAAAATAAAAATAAAAAGTAAAAACAACAACAACCTAGACCTACCCTCATCTCCTCAAGGGTTGCCCACACAACCACCTCACCACCATGACGGTCGCTAGCGAGTAGCGACCCTTCCTTGCCCACCAAGGGGGTTATGAGCCACTAACCCACTATTGCAAGGGAGCCCCCCTTATCGGAGGGGTCTCATCCCCTCACCACTTCCTAGACATCATGAGGCTCGCTGGGGCTACTCTCGTGGTCTCTTGCAAGATCCACCTCTGTGTGTGGTGGTGGTAGGGTGTTAGGTCTTGCTCCAAGGAGATACCATTTTTTTTTTAACTAACAGCCGAACTTTCTTTCTGTTTATGTTTTTAGAAAAATTTTCTTTTTAATTAATTGTGTTTTTATTGCAGAGGAAATCATTTAAGTAGTAACATGTTGAAGGCAATTCTTTTTTTATCCCTTTAAGTTTGACCCTTTTTAGGATGTAAGGTAGGATTAATTTTCATGGATTGGTGAAATGGAAGACCTATCTGCGTAAGGGATCTATTATATCTCATCCATAGAAGTAGAAAATACAAACACCAAAGATCGCCCCTTTTTTTTTTTTTTTTAAGGGGACCAAAGGTCTCTTTATTATAGTAACAAATTTTTATTGGCATACAAATATTCCAATATTTCATGGTAAAGGATTATAATTAATGGACTTTCATATATTCTGAAATGAGAAGAGAAATGATATAAAATACCTAACATTCAATTAAGTTGACATCCATTAATTACTAAACTAATCGAAAGAGAGTAAACAACTAGCGTCAAAACTTTTTCGTACAACCAAACAAAAATTGAAGCCCTATTTTGCGCTAAGCTCCACACTCAAATATTATTTAACTTAAAAAGATAAAAGGAGTTCCAAGTCATACCCAAGAACATAATTAACCATACCTAATAGACTCTAAGCATTTGGTTCGCAGGTTTAAAACAAAAGGTTTTGATTTAAATCTTTTTTATATACTACAATTTTTTCTCTCACAAAATTTTAAAACTTTTTATTTTTAGTTCAAATTTATAAATCAAACGCCACCCAAAATTAATCCACGAGGTTATGGATCGAAAGCCATATCAATCATTCCTCAAATTGAAGTCTTAGAGGGCGTTTGTTTGGTTTGCTCCAACCAAACAATTCTAGTTATTATGTCTTTTTTTTTTTTTTTAAGTAAACTCAGTTTCCTATTTACATTTCCAACTCTGACTTAAAAACTCAAACGTTAAAAGTTCATAAGTTTATTATTTTAAGTCAAAATAAGATTATTTTGTTTTTAAAATTACATAGAATTTCGAAATTAACAAAACAAGATCCATATTTACATATATATATATATATATATTTCCCAAACACATTTCAAGTTTTTACAATTTTTAACACCAAAAAGTTCAATTTTCAACCAAACACACTCGTTCAAAACTCAATTGAACATCATTAAAAATAACTCCAAATTTTCAACTCAAACGGACCATCCTATCGCCTCTTAGCCTCTCAGTTATACTTACATTGTGGTTTTGAGCTTGAAATGATCCAAGGCAGAAGTCCCATCAAGGCCTTTTGCAATGTAGTAGGCAGTGTAGTCCCTCACAGTTGTTCTCTGTACTTTGGAGGATTGCATTCTGATAACAACTCCTTCATGGGTCCGTAGAGCTTTGTTGATGGCAGCATATGAGTGAAGAAGAAACTGGCTACAGATATTCTCGAACCTACATGGTTCGCCAATACTCTATGCTCTGCGCTTTTGAATCTGTCGTTTGATATAAGCTGGAGAAAAAAAAATAAGGGAAAAAGGTAAAGCAAAAATGTATAGATAACTCAAGCATACATTCACAATTAATGCAATGCATTTTTAAGTTCTTATATGTCAGCATAATTTAGATAGAGAAATTTTTATAGGATATGGAAAATACTCTTATTGATATTTGATAGGACATGATTTTTAATTGTCAAATTTTTATCAAGTTTTATTAAATTATTATATATGTGTATATAATTTTTTTTAAACAAAATTTATGATAGACACTGTACTTTTACCCTACTGGTAACTACTGTTATTTTAGTTGTTAGATTAAAATTTTAAAGGTCAGATCTCTGAGTGCTCACGTTAAAAAAGTTAAGCCTCAACGTACAAAAATACTTACAGTCTAAGTTCAGACCATTGAAAAGCTGATCCTTGCATTCAAACAACAATAAGTACATTTCCTATGATTGAAATTTTTTATTTTTGAGCAATGTTATTATGATATGATATCTTAGTGATATTCTTATCCTACCATAAATTTTTCGAGTATAAATACCCACAATCTCCTTATTTCACATTTGAAAGGTGACTTTGGTCGAGAACAGAACCGGAAAAAAAAAAAAAAAAGGCATTAGACATGAGACATGCCTGCATAAGATCTCCAAGGTTAACGACTAAAGCACCGGGATGAGAGGGAATGTCAATCCAGTTGTTGTCGCATAGAATCTGGAGACCACCAATGTGGTCTTGAAGTAGCACAGTGAGGAAGTCATTGTCGGCATGTTCGGTTGTTCCTAAAGTCAGTTCTGGTTGTGGACATGCAGGGTAGTAATGGCCGAAAACCGCTAAACCCTCGGCGCAAGACATGTCGTTTAAGTGGTTTGGATGTAGCCCAAGAGCCTCTGATAGCAACTCGAACGCTAAGTTCCCCACTTTCATTACTTGCTTCGAGTACTCCATAACTATGTCCCTGCAGAAATTAAGTTAAAAAAAAATAATAATAATAACAACAACAGCAACTCTATAAACAACCAAAAAAAGCAGAAAACGACATTAATACAAAATATATATATATATATATATATACATTACTTATATAACGATGAAATTCGGTAACAAGTTGAAAATGAGAGCAACATAGCCAAGAAAACACAAAAAATTTAGAAGCATTCATTTGAGGAACTTTTTTAGCTTAATCAAACCCATTTGTCTAAAAGTCAGAGCAATATACATACAGTTTCAACAAAAAAAACAGCGAGCTATATATATATACACCTGCAAACTGGTGGCAAGTCTTCAGGGTTCGGACGATGGGGAGCCATACGACACACAAAAGAATCCCTCCAATTCGTCGTAGGAGCACTATACAGATCAAAGTTGCTGTTATAAATCACTGGCTTCATCGATTCTCTGCTATAATATTTCTTCTTCACCTCAGTGTCTTGCTCGTGGAAACGACGAACCCCACCTTTCATCTCCTCAAGAACACTCTCCGAGATTCCATGATTGACTATTTGGAAGAATCCCCACGTCTCCGATGCTTCTCAAACTCTCTCAACGATCTCCTTGCGCTGAGCTGAATCTTTAGCCATTACTCCTCCGAGGTCTATGACCGGAATACGCAACCGGGCATCTCCTGAAACTGAGCTCTCCTTATGACCTACAGATTTTCGATAGAAGATACGAGGAATGGCGGTAATCCCGGCATCGACGAGCCCTTTAACACCGGCTTTTGTTTCGTCGAATGCTCTCAGCTCGCCGAGTCTATCGTATTCAGGCTTGAATGTGGCTGGATCAGCTTCAGGGCCTATGCGTGTAGCCATCATTTTCCTTTTTTCTGCTTTCTTAATTTTCTGGAAAGTTTATAAATAGAGTTCTAATTTAGATGAGTAAATGCTAGAATTTTAGTTGTCACAGAAAATGAGAGAGAGCAAAACGAATCTTTTCTTATTATTTATTTTTTTTAGGAAGTTTCTATATTTGGAAATAGGTGGACCGTGTAAGGCCATGAGGATCATATGTTGTGGCATGTCATTTTCCACTTCAGTAATGGAATAGACAAATGTATTGACAATTCACACTTGTGGCCTGTGGGGTTGATAGGATAATAAAGCCAAGAAAATATTTACTTATATATATATATATATATATGTATATATTTACTTGATTTAAATTATTTTTGCTTGAAATGGAATGGCATGAAACTCAGTAAATTTTAATCATACTCACTATGTCTGTTTTTCATTCATGCATATCATCAAGCACTTGATACTCAACTATGAAATTCAAAAAAATTTTAATTGTCAATCTTAAGTCCTTACTACAACTCATTATCAGAGTCCATTAGAAGTTAGAACCCATTTAAACCACAAAAAACCAATCCACCGTAGAAGAACATCACAAATTTAAACTTTTGAAATTTTAGAAGATAAACAAGAGGGATTTCACACTTAGGATACATGGAAGAAAAAATCTTAGAAGAAAATGAAATTCTAGAAACTTTAACCCTTGCAAATATGGGGCTTCACCATTATAGGTCAAATTAAAGTTCTAAAAAGGCTTTTACAACAATCATTAAAGGAAAAAACAGGAGGTACAACATTAAGAACAGAGAGAATTTGGATTCTTAAGGAAAATTAAACAAAACACTACCTTATACTTAATTTTCCCAAGCAAAATCTTGACCTTCCATAAAATGTCTTCTCAATTTCGTGCTTCCCAATACCTATATCAAGAAAGACATCTGATTTTAGACATTCTTGGATGGTGGGGGAAAGAGAGAGAAACGCGAATAGAGTAAGAGAGAGAGTGATTTTTAATTAGATTTTATGTGGGTTCCTACCACCGTGCACTATATTTTGATATTTTATTGAATTTTTTAAGTGGAAATAAGTCAAAATCTACGCATGAAATCTGCAGGGACCTTCTTACAAAACTTTTCAAATATTAGGGCCAAAACAAAATTTTTTAAAACTTTAAGGATAAAATAAAAATTCTGAAAATTATTATTATTATTATTATTATTATTTCATCTACTAACAATCTTTGATACACGATCAAATTATTTGACATCAACGTTACTATTATTAATTATTAATAATTTTTTTCCCTTTTTTAACTATTTTTTTCTTATTTTTAACGAGTCAGAAATTTATTGAAATCACTTGTACCATAAAATTTAACATAACATACTATGAACATTAATAACATAACATATAGCGTATTGATCAAAATTAAATTATGAATAATCCCCCAATAATTAGCTTTATATATACTAGCTTATGGAGGCACTGTATGTTCACACCTCAGCTTTTGTAAAGTCGGCGGTTTTTTTTTTTTTTTTTTTTTTTTAAAGAAAGTGTTCATTAGGTGATTTATTGACCCTTGAGTTTTGAAAATCATCCTTCCTTATATGTCAAGTTGTTCTTTTCTTTCTCTTTTTCCCCTCTCTCTCTCTCTTTTTTTTTTTTAACAAAGATGATCATCACATCTTTCTTTTCTTCCATTTTTCATACAACTTAATTTAATTAAATTCCTATCTTCCCTACACATACACAGATAAAAATCTCATCCACGTCATAAATTTTACGCTCCTTAAAACAAATAATTTTTAAACATTATTTATTTCAATTATTTAATGTAAAAATGCTATTTACTTAAAAAAAAAAAAGAAGGGTCTTTTCAAGCGGACAACCCAAAACAAAGGCAAAAACAGAACCACAAAAGATCCATATTCGGATAACTATTATTTAGTTTAACAGTTCAGAAACCACTCGTCAAACTAACAGAAAATGATCCTTAATCTTAGTAGTTCGGCTGGCCTTCTTCAAAGCTTGAAATCATCCAAGGCCGAAGTCCGACCAAGGCCTTTTGAAGTGAAGTGGATAACATAGTCCCTCACTGTGGTTTCCCTGTACTTCGGAGGATTGCTTTCCGACAACAACTCCTTGATCGGTCCGTACATTTTATATGTTGGTGTAACGCCAGTACAGAAGAAGCTCGCAACAGATACTCTGGGACCTACGCGGTTCGGCACTACCCTATGCTGAACACTTTTCAATCTGTCATTTGTTATAAGCTGAAAAAACAGAAATAGCATATTACTCTTTTTGATAGCACTCATAAACAGAACAACACAATATACAAGAAAATCTTTGCTTCCATTTGGCTTTCAAGCTTCAACTTAAAGTTTTCATTTCAGTTTTTGTCTTTTTCTGAAAAGTCAATAAAAATTATAATTAATTTTTTAAAATTCAACCAACTTCAACCTAAAAATTCAACTTCAAACCCGTACACTAAATACAAGCTTAAACACTTACCTGCAGAAGATCTCCGACATTTACCACGAGGGCCCCGGGCTGAGGAGATACGTCGATCCACTTGTTTTCATATAGGATTTGGAGACCGCCAATGTCGTCTTGTAGAACAACGGTGAGGAAGTCGTTGTCAGTGTGCTTGGTTGCGCCCATAGTTAGTTCTGGCTGTGGACATGCAGGGTAGTAATGGCACACAACCGTTAGCCCTTCAGGGCAATCTATGTCGTTTAGGTAATTCGGACTCAGCCCAAGAGCCTCAGACATCAGGTCGAATAAGAGAATTCCTACTTTCATCACTTGCTTTGAGTATTCCATCAGTATGTCTCTGAAAACAAAAAATAAATAAATAGAATAAATGAAATTGACAAAATTCAAATTAGTCACTGATTAACCAATATCAAAATTAAGAATTCAAAATTCAAATTCAATTTAAGGAAAGATGGACATCAAATGTGTTTGAACATAACTTTTTTTTTTTTCCCCTGAATGAACGAACAAAACTAATTCATAAAACTTACTTTGGGCATGATAATAGAATAAACAAATATACAAAATTCAAATTCCTCGCAATATACATGCGCATCCATCATTTTTTGTTTAACAATTTTTATCTCGAGTAGAGATTTAGATTTAGGATCTCAATATTTGAGATAAATGTGAAATTACCATTAAAACCACAGTCTAATGTGTGGCCATATAAACTTATCCGACTTTTCAACATTAGTATAACTCTTTTAGTATCTCTCTCTCTTTTTTTTTTTTTTTTTTTTTCAAGAACACCTACATGGTCAGAGCACTTGATCTTCCTAAAACAGAGAACTCCTACGCATGTCAAATTTTCCTGTCAAATTATATACAAGATACTAAAAATGACGTAGATTATGCACTTTATTCCAAAAAAATAACGAAAATGAGGGAAAATAAACTTTTTTTTTTTTTTTTTTTTGTAAGTAGTGTTTTTAAGATTCGTTTTCTTAAATTATCTAGTGATTTTCCATTGGTGGTCCATCAATATCAATAAGGTTTAACCAGTGGCGTTAATCAATAATTTGTCGATGATGAACTTGATGATCAATCACTGAACTTATTGACAAACCTATGAACTATGTTGCCATCAACTATTTTCCTTTTAAAAAATAAAAAATATAAGTTCGGTCATTTTTTTAAGGGTTGGTCAAAACCGATCATCTTACTTAGTTTCCCATAAAATAACCCATGGTATAGTTTTGTTCATGAATTAGGTACAGAACTTTGAAGATAAATCTGATACATATTAAAAGCTCTATGAAAACATAAATCTAAAGTTACAAATACATGAAATTTAAAATTTACGGTCACATACCTGCATGATATAGGCAAATCTTCAGGCTTTGGAGGATTAGGAGCCATACGACACATAAACGAGTCCCTCCAATTCGTTGAAATTCCGCTATACAGATCAAAGTTGCAGTTATAAACCACCGGCTTCGTAAGATCTCTGGTGTAGTACTCTTTTTTCACGTCGGTTGCTTGCTCGTAAAACCGGCGAACGCCATCTTTCATCTCCTCAAGAACACTCTCTGGGATTCCATGGTTTACTATTTGGAAGAACCCCCAATTCTCAGATGCCTCTCTTACTCTCTCAACGATCTCCTTTCGCTTGGCTGATTTTTTGGTAGTTAGTCCTCCGAGGTCTATGACCGGAATACTTAACTGAAAATCTCCCAAAACAGAGTTTTCCTCCAAGTTATCTGATGGATGATGAAATATACGAGGAATCTCGGTAACCCCGGAATCTACAAGTCCTTTGACACCAGCCTTGGTGTCGTCGAAAGCTTTTAGTTCAGTTCCTCGGTCATATTCCACCTTGATTTTGGCTTGAACATCTTCATCTTTGTTTGTGTCCACCATTTTCCTAACTTTTTTTTCCTTAGTATTTAGCGTTGATCAGAAAATAAGTTCATCTTCTATAGATCCCAAAAGAAAACTGCTTGGAGCAGAAGAAGTCAACAAATTATTGAAAAATGGACACGAATTTTTAACCTTTTTCCTAACCTTTTTTCAAAATTATGATCTAATCCCCAATATTTTTTTTGTGGTTAAAAGCTTCCCAAATCCTTTAAAAAATCATATATTTGATATATGTAAATTGATTAATACAAAATTTATTTTAAATACCCTTAAATGATAAATTATGTGTGATGTCAGTTAATAATATTCAAATGATTAGTTTTTCAAATAGTAGTTGATCTCTCTCTCTCTTCTATATAAAATAAAAATAAAAAAATAAATTGATCAACATTGTATACCACTTTAACACGTAATAGACTTTGTCGATTTGTTTGTGGGCTGATCTAGTACTTATGAATTATGGCGGCGAGTTGCTACTTGTGCAAGTTATTGGTTATGTATTATTTCTGAGTTGTTCTCTTTTTCGCAACAAAACTGAAAAGTAAAGCCACCAAAAGAAGAGTTTTCAAACAAACAGTGCAAGGCAAGGGCAAAAACAGAAACATAAAAGACCAAACCCATCCATCTATGCATAATCATTATTCATTATAATAATGAAGGTACTAAAATTGACCGATGGCATCACATAATTATTCAATTCAGAAACCACTCCTCAAACAAACTGAAAGTTATCCTTAATTTTAGTAGTTGTTCGACTTGACTTCTACAAAGCTTGAAATCTTCCAAAGCCGAAGTCCGACCGAGGCCTTCTGTATTGAAGTGGAGAACATATAATCCCTCACTGTGGTTTCCCTGTACTTCGGAGGATTGATTTCCGGATTTTGTGTCGTCTAACGCCTTTAATTCGGTTTTTCGATCTTAAAAGTCTGCATCATGTTGTGGTGCCATGAATTTGAGCAGAGTTGCAATGGATTGGTACTGATCAAATTTTGTTTTTCTTTTTTGTTCTTTATTATTATTATTATTATTGTTTTTGTTTCTATAATGTACAAATTACACTTGTGAGTGGATGTAAAGCCGTCTAAAATGCAATTATAGCAAACGACAGCTATCGATAGCTAGTGCTACTGAAAAGTCAGTGTGAGGTTGGCGTAGTTTGTTTGAAAATAACAAAACGACAAAAACTGGTAATCTTGTGTTTGATTCACAGGTGGAAACTAAACTTTTTAGCTCGCATTGTTTGACTTTAAAAAATTAGTTAATATTTTTGTTAACGTTTAAAGAAAAATGAATAAATGGGAGAAATTTAGTTCGAAGGGATGAATCAAACAGCCACTTCAAGTAAAACGACAAAGATTTTTTGCAAAAATGGCAATTAAAGGTTGGCATGCAGAAAACGAACGTCAGCTTGGAAAACGAGATGCATCGGCTCGAACAAACGACAACGTTTTAATAGACATATCTGGACAACATATGCAAGCACTATGAAAAACGACTGAAAATGAAGGGACAAGAATTATAGAAAACGACAACGAAACCATGGAATTCTGACAGATCAGACAGCGTGAAGAAAACCACACCATCAGGTGAAAGAAATAACGGCATGTTTAAAAAAATTAATTCAATAAAATGAATAAATAAATAAATAAACTGCATCAAATGAAACGACAAAGGCTAACAAATACGACTATGGAACGAAAGCAAGCCGAAAAGCAAGATGACATAAGAAAACGACAACCATATTTGAGACAGACAAAGGACAGTATCCCAAAAATATATGCTGCAATATTAAGAATGCGACGAAACCTCAGTAAGGACCAGAAATTTTAAAAACGGCAGCGCTATCAAAATATAGCATTGTTGCCCTCAAATTTATCGTCCTTAGCAACTTATCCCCATATTTTGAATTTTGATAATTTACTGTTGAAGTTTTTAAATTGTTACAATATATCCTATTTGTCAACTTTTATATTAAATTGAATATTTTAATTTAAAAGATTCTTGTATTAGATTTTGAAATATTTTATTGAAAATACGGTTTTTCATATTTTTATAATACATACATGAACTTTTCATAATCAATTTAACAGGTGTCAACAAAAAGTTGGAATGTAAAATTCTATTACGATTATAGTTGCTCATCTATTTTGATGCTAGAGCTTATATATATATATATATATATATATATATATATATATATATTCGTTAGTTTGAAGAGAGTAAGATGCTTAGAAACAGAGATATTCTTGGAAAAAAAAGTTACATGATAAAAATTCAGGAATTATTTTTGAAAAATAAAAGGCGCAACTAAATCTAGTTTGATGTTTAATGAATGTGTGAGCATATATTGAGTTTTGGATTTAAGCTCCTGAGAACATAAATTTGTTTTATTTCTTGAAAATAAAAATCAACAAAAATTAATAGGGAACACGGAAAGGGGCAGGAGATCTTGATTTAGATCTCACAGCTTGTCATGTGCAAATTAGGCACGAAACCAGGAATTTCGGTGAGGGGGACTAACAACTACGACAATAATATAGTTAGCTTTAAATAAGAGAGAAAAACAAATAGAATCACTTAATAAACATCACAAGCTATTAGAGGAAAAATATCTTGTTATGTGTTTAGAGATATTATTGTTGGACTTTGATTTTAAAATATTATTTTTTATTTCAATTTTTTAGAGAAAAAAAGTTGTTTGTAAGTTTTTAGTGAGGCTTTCATTTTAATCTTTTTGAAGGGTGACTAATATGTAAATTCAAAATAATACACATCTAAAAGTGTAAATAAGAAAAAGTTGAGAGGACTTAAGCCCCTTGGGCCTAATAGCTGCGTCCCTGTATGTGCAATGTGCATATAAGTGTAATGGTCCCAATCTACAACTTATATGTATATAAATTGGTACCAATCTACATTTGAAACGAAGAGAGTGATGTGAATAATGATCTCTTTTATTGAATGCAAGTTGACATTCAATCATTTTTTTTTATAATGATCATTTTTTTGCCAACCATTCACAACGACAAGACTTTGAAACGAAACGTACCATAGAATTCGCAATAAGTTTTTGTCGGTTGCATAAATGGAAATGTACCAAATTAGCACTTGTCAATATAAAGAAGACTTGTCAAGAGAACTTCACTATTTTGGCAACACAAGTCTCTTCTCAGTTCGAAAATGAAAAGCATATACCTTTTCTCTACGGAATCGTAAATAGCCTTGCCCAAAACAACTGTATCACTTATGTCTTACAAATTGCATTTAAAAAAAGAAAAAAAAACTCTTTTTCCTTCCAAATTCGAGCATTAACCTTAACTTGTACTATTGTAAAATTTACAAAACAAACAAGTATACAGAAGAGAGTACCACGAAAAAATAAAAATGAAAAGTTAAAAACAACAACAACCTAGACCAACCCTCATCTCCTCAAGGGTTGCCCACACAACCACCTTACCACCATGACGGTCGCTAGCGAGTAGCGACCTTCCTTGCCCACCAAGGGGTTTATGAGCCACTAACCCACTATTGCAAGGAGCCCCCCTTATCGGAGGGGTCTCATCCCCCTCACCACTTCCTAGACATCATGAGGCTCGCTGGGGCGACTCTCGTGGTCTCTGCAAGATCCACCTCTGTGTGTGGTGGTGGTAGGGTGTTAGGTCTTGTTCCAAGGAGATACCATTTTTTTTTTTAAACTAACAGCCGAACTTTCTTTCTGTTTATGTTTTTAGAAAATTTTCTTTTTAATTAATTGGGTTTTTATTGTAGAGGAAATCATTTAAGTAGTAACATGTTGAAGGCAATTCTTTTTTTTATCCCTTTAAGTTTTACCCTTTTTAGGATGTAAGGTAGGATTAATTTTCATGTGATTGGTGAAATGGAAGACCTATCTGCGTAAGGGATCTATTATATCTCATCCATACAAGTAGAAAATACAAACACCAAAGGTCGCCCCTTTTTTTTTTTTTTTTTTAAGGGGACCAAAGGTCTCTTTGTTCATAGTAACAAATTTTTATTGGCATACAAATATTCCAATATTTCATGGTAAAGGATTATAATTAATGAACTTTCATATATTCTGAAATGAGAAGAGAAAACTGATATAAAAAATTACCTAATACATTTTAATTAAGTTGACATCCATTAGTTACTAAACTAATCGAAAGAGAGTAGACAACTAACGTCAAAACTTTTTCGTACAACCAAACAAAAATTGAGCCCTATTTTGCGCTAAGCTCCACACTCAAATATTATTTAACTTAAAAAGATAAAAGAAGTTCCAAGTCATACCCAAGAGCTTAATTAACCATACCTAATAGGCTCTAAGCATTTGGTTCACAGGTTTAAAACAAAAGGTTTTGATTTAAATCTTTTTTATATACCACAGTTTTTTCTCTCACAAAATTTTAAAACTTTTTATTTTTAGTTCAAATTTATAAATCAAACGCCACCCAAAATTAATCCACGAGGTTATGGATCGAAAGCCATATCAATCATTCCTCAAATTGAAGTCTTAGAGGGCGTTTGTTTGGTTTGCTCCAACCAAACAATTCTAGTTATTATGTCTTTTTTTTTTTTTTTAAGTAAACTCAGTTTCCTATTTACATTTCCAACTCTGACTTAAAAACTCAAACGTTAAAAGTCCATAAGTTTTTATTTTAAGTCAAAATGAGATTATTTTGTTTTTAAAATTGCATAGAATTTCCAAATTAACAAAACAATATCCATATTTACATATATATATATATATATGTATATATATATATTTCCCAAACACATTTCAAGTTTTTACAATTTTTAATACCAAAAAGTTCAATTTTCAACCAAACACACTCATTCAAAACTCAATTGGACATCATTAAAAATAACTCCAAATTTTCAACTCAAACGGACCATCTTATCGGCCTCTTAGCCTCTCAGTTATACTTACATTGTGGTTTTGAGCTTGAAATGATCCAAGGCAGAAGTCCCATCAAGGCCTTTTGCAATGTAGTAGGCAGTGTAGTCCCTCACAGTTGTCTCTCTGTACTTTGGAGGATTGCATTCTGATAACAACTCCTTGATGGGTCCGTAGAGCTTTGTTGATGGCAGCATATGAGTGAAGAAGAAACTGGCTACAGATATTCTCGGACCTACACGGTTCGCCAATACTCTATGCTCTGCGCTTTTGAATCTGTCGTTTGATATAAGCTGGAGAAAAAAAATAAGGGAAAAAGGTAAAGCAAAAATGTATAGATAACTCAAGCAAACATTCACAATTAATGCAATGCATTTTTAAGTTCTTATATGTCTGCATAATTTAGTTAGAGAAATTTTTATAGGATATGAAAAATACTCTTATTGATATTTGATAGGACATGATTTTTAATTGTCAAATTTTTATCATGTTTTATTAAATTATTATATATGTGTATATATATATATATATTTTACAAAACTTATGACTCTACTAGTAACTACTGTTATTGTAACTATTAGATTAAATTTTTAAAGGTCAGATCTCTGAGTGTTCACGTTAAAAAAAATTAAGCCTCAACATACAGAAATACTTACGGTCTAAGAACAGACCATTGAAAAGCTCACTCATGCATTCAACAACAATAAGTACATATCCTATCATTGAATTTTTTTTTTTTTTGAGTAATATTATTATGATATGATATCTTAGTGATATTCTTATCCTACCATAAATTTTTCGAGTATAAACACCCACAATCTCCTTATTTCACATTTGAAAGGTGACTTTGGTCGAGAACAGAACTGAAAAAAAAAAAAAAAAGGACGAGAGACATGAGACATGCCTGCATAAGATCTCCAAGGTTAACGACTAATGCACCGGGATGAGAGGGAACGTCAATCCAGTTGTTGTCGCATAGAATCTGGAGACCACCAATGTGGTCTTGAAGTAGCACAGTAAGGAAGTCACTGTCAGTATGTTCGGTTGTTCCTAAAGTCAGTTCTGGTTGTGGACATGCAGGGTAGTAATGGCCTAAAACCGCTAAACCCTCAGCGCAAGACATGTCGTTTAAGTGGTTTGGATGTAGCCCCAGAGCCTCTGATAGCAACTCGAACACTAAGTTCCCCACTTTCATTACTTGCTTCGAGTACTCCATAACTATGTCCCTGCAGAAATTAAGTTAAAAAAAAAAAAAAGGAAAAAAAAAAAAAAACCAACAACAACAACTCTATTTAAAAAAAAAAAGGCAGAAAACGACATTAATACAAAAAAAAAAAAAAGAACAAATAGCAACGATGAAATACGGTAACAAGTTGAAAATGAGAGCAACATAGCCAAGAAAACACAAAAAATTTAGAAGCATTCATTTAAGGAACTTTTTTAGCTTAATCAAACCCATTTGTCTAAAAGTCAGAGCAATATACATACAGTTTCAACAAAAAAACAGAGAGCTATATATATATACACCTGCAAACTGGTGGCAAGTCTTCAGGGTTCGGACGATGGGGAGCCATATGACACACAAAAGAATCCCTCCAATTCGTCGTAGGAGCACTATACAGATCAAAGTTGCTGTTATAAATCACTGGCTTCATCGATTCTCTGCTATAATATTTCTTCTTCACCTCAGTGTCTTGCTCGTGGAAACGACGAACCCCATCTTTCATCTCCTCAAGAACACTCTCCGAGATTCCATGATTGACTATTTGGAAGAATCCCCACGTCTCCGATGCTTCTCGAACTCTCTCAACGATCTCCTTGCGCTGAGCTGAATCTTTAGCCATTACTCCTCCGAGGTCTATGACCGGAATACGCAACCGGGCATCTCCTGAAACTGAGCTCTCCTTATGACCTACAGATTTTCGATAGAAGATACGAGGAATGGCGGTAATCCCGGCATCGACGAGCCCTTTAACACCGGCTTTTGTTTCGTCGAATGCTCTCAGCTCGCCGAGTCTATCGTATTCAGGCTTGAATGTGGCTGGATCAGCTTCAGGGCCTATGCGTGTAGCCATCATTTTCCTTTTTTCTGCTTTCTTAATTTTCTGGAAAGTTTAGAAATAGAGTTCTAATTTAGATGAGTAAATGCTAGAATTTTAGTTGTCACAGAAAATGAGAGAGAGCAAAACGAATCTTTTCTTATTATTTATTTTTTTTAGGAAGTTTCTATATTTGGAAATAGGTGGACCGTGTAAGGCCATGAGGATCATATGTTGTGGCATGTCATTTTCCACTTCAGTAATGGAATAGACAAATGTATTGACAATTCACACTTGTGGCCTGTGGGGTTGATAGGATAATAAAGCCAAGAAAATATTTACTTATATATATATATATATATATATGTATATATTTACTTGATTTAAATTATTTTTGCTTGAAATGGAATGGCATGAAACTCAGTAAATTTTAATCATACTCACTATGTCTGTTTTTCATTCATGCATATCATCAAGCACTTGATACTCAACTATGAAATTCAAAAAAATTTTAATTGTCAATCTTAAGTCCTTACTACAACTCATTATCAGAGTCCATTAGAAGTTAGAACCCATTTAAACCACAAAAAACAAATCCACCGTAGAAGAACATCACAAATTTAAACTTTTGAAATTTTAGAAGATAAACAAGAGGGATTTCACACTTAGGATACATGGAAGAAAAAATCTTAGAAGAAAATGAAATTCTAGAAACTTTAACCCTTGCAAATATGGGGCTTCACCATTATAGGTCAAATTAAAGTTCTAAAAAGGCTTTTACAACAATCATTAAAGGAAAAAACAGGAGGTACAACATTAAGAGCAGAGAGAATTTGGATTCTTAAGGAAAATTAAACAAAACACTACCTTAGACTTAATTTTCCCAAGCAAAATCTTGATCTTCCATAAAATCTCTTCTCAATTTCGTGCTTCCCAATACCTATATCAAGAAAGACATCTGATTTTAGACATTCTTGGATGGTGGGGGAAAGAGAGAGAAACGCGAATAGAGTAAGAGAGAGAGTGATTTTTCATTAGATTTTATGTGGGTTCCTACCACCGTGCACTATATTTTGATATTTTATTGAATTTTTTAAGTGGAAATAAGTCAAAATCTACGCATGAAATCTGCAGGGACCTTCTTACAAAACTTTTCAAATATTAGGGCCAAAACAAAATTTTTTAAAACTTTAAGGATAAAATAAAAATTCTGGAAATTATTATTATTATTATTATTATTATTTCATCTACTAACAATCTTTGATACACGATCAAATTATTTGACATCAACGTTACTATTATTAATTATTAATAATTTTTTCCCTTTTTTAACTAATTTTTTCTTATTCTTAACGAGTCAGAAATTTATTGAAATCACTTGTACCATAAAATTTAACATAGCATACTATGAACATTAATAACATAACATATAGCGTATTGATCAAAATTAAATTATGAATAATCCCCAATAATTAGCTTTATATATACTAGCTTATGGAGGCACTGTATGTTCACACCTCAGCTTTTGTAAAGTCGGCGGTTTTTTTTTTTTTTTTTTTTTTAAAGAAAGTGTTCATTAGGTGATTTATTGACCCTTGAGTTTTGAAAATCATCCTTCCTTATATGTCAAGTTGTTCTTTTCTTTCTTTTTTTCCCCTCTCTCTCTCTTTTTTTTTTTTTTTTAACAAAGATGATCATCACATCTTTCTTTTCTTCCATTTTCATACAACTTAATTTAATTAAATTCCTACTATTTACTACATTTACTATAAATATTATTAAAACATTTTTATTTCAATTATTTACTATAAAAATGCTATTTACTAAATTAAAAAAAAAAAGTTTTCAAACAGACAGCCCAAAACAAAGGCAAAACAGAACCACAAAAGATCCA